>JBBDGP010001998.1:600000-878031 GCA_037952835.1 Lithobates septentrionalis | reverse complement strand
GGAATTTAAGCATAAAAAAGATAAAAACTGATTTTTCTTGTTTGCTTTTTTCTCTCCCTGTAATTGTTCTAATATTACGCTGAGCACATCACTGTCACATTAAAATCCTCCAAGGCAGGAAATTAAAGAACAGAAAAAAGCGAACGCCTCATCAACTCTGCGACTGCCAGCGCCGGAGAAAAAAAAAAAAAAGAAGAATATGATTTGATGTGTGTTTATCATAAGTAAATAAGCTTTTATTGATCTATTATGTATGCAGAAAAGGGCAGCGCGGCGATTTGCCGGAGAGCGTTTTACATCTCGCTGCTTCTCTGCAGAATTCCTGAGCGGTATTATCAGCAGCTTCCCGCGGTCGGCGTATCTCCCGTTTCCCAAAGTCACCTTCTGTATTTATTTGATGGGAAATGCTGGGTTTCTAAAGCCTATTTCTGGTTGCGGTCAGGTCAAGCTTTTTTTTTTTTTTTTTTCTTTTAACTGCACTGGAGAAAACTCAGACATCCACCACGAGAAATGGAAATTATTGATCATGTCACCTGATTTACATCTCTACTGGATGGGGGTTGAATTGGATGTTCAATCTGCTGACAGAAGAACGTTGGTTTTTTTTTTTTTTGGATGTCATGTATATCATTGTTATAGAGCTGTATGCAATGTAAAGACAAGCTGAAGAGATTAGTGGTCAGCTTATACAGCAAACACTGCAGGAGCGCTAAAATCAGAGCGCACTTGTCACAGTTGTCTCAATTAAATGCACTAAGTGTAATTTCTTTCTCATCCCTCTGCTGTCAGCGTGAATCACTTCTGACAAGTTTTCCTGACACCAAAAGAAAAATGGTGACAGGGGAGGGAGCTCCAGCCGATTGACAGTCTCAGCTCTGTTCCTGTGTGCTGTGTGGAGGGGGGTGTGTCCCTTCCCTCCAATCAGCTCTCGGAGCTCCCCTCACTGAGCTCTCCAGAGTGTAACTTCAGCTCAGACAAGCTTTATATTTCAGGATGTAGAAAGGAGAAGACTGCAGATAAACAGGTACAACTTATGTAGGAGGATTTGTTTCATCACTATCACCTGAGGCCAGTCACTTCCCTAGTTATATGTAAGGGTTTACAACCACTTTAAGCTAAGTTTACACTAGCTTCAAAAGCAGGCTTTTCATTGACGTTTTTTAAAGCTCCTGGAAAACCTGTTAAAATGCAGTTGCTGGTGTTGTTCACATGGTTGCATATGCGTCGCCTCACGCAGAGATAAAAGTGACCCAGCTAACACTACCTTTTCAATGCCCCCCCCCCCCCCAATCTATCCTCCTCTAGTAGATATAAGAAAACAAAAAAAAACAAAAAACAAATATATTCAACAAAGAGACATCCCAATCCAGCAAAGAGACATCCCCATATATCCAGCAAAGAGTCATCCAAATCTAGCAAAGAGACATCCTCATATATTCAGAAAAGAGACATCCTCATATAGTCTGCAAGAAGGCATCCCATATATTCAGCAAGGAGATATCCGTATCTACTCAGCAAAGAGAAATACCAGTCCAGCAAAGATACATCCCAGTCTAGCAAAGAGACATCGCCATATATTTGGCAAAGAGACATCCCCATATATTCAGCAAAGAGACATCCCCAAAAATTTCAGTAACGAGACATCCCCATATATTCAGCAAAGAGACATCCCCATATATTCAGCAAAGAGACATCCCCATATATTCAGAAAAGAGACATCCCCATATATTCGGCAAAGAAATATCCCCATATATTCAGCAAAGAGACATCCCCATATATTCAGCAAAGAGACATCCCCATAAATTTCAGCAACGAGACATCCCCATATATTCAGCAGAGAGACATCCCCATATATTTAGCAAAGAGACCTCCCCATATATTCAGCACAGAGACATCCCCAAATATTTAGCAAAGAGACAGCCCAATCCAGAACCTATACACACACAGCCCCCCTCACACCTGTACACACTCAGCTCTCCCAGACCTGTACACACTCAGCCCCACCTCACACCTGCAAGCACTAATCCCCCTTCACACCTGTATGTACTCAGCTCCCCCACACCTGTAAACACTCAGCCCCCCCAGTCACACCTGTATGCACTCAGCTCCCCTACACCTGTAAACACTCAGCCCCCCCCACTCACGTCTGTATGTACTCAGTCCCCTTAGACCTGTACATACTCTGCCCCCGCTCACACCTGTATGCACTCGGCCCCCCCACCTGTAGACACTTGGTCCCCCTTACTCATGTACACTCTTGGTCCCCCCTCACACCTGTACTTGGTCACCTCTCATACCTGTATACACTCAGTCCCTTCTCACATCTATATGCACTCAGCTCCCCACACCTGTACACACTCAGCCCCCTCCACATCTGTACACACTCAGCCCCCCTCACACCTCTACGCACTCGGCCCCCCCACCTGTAGACACTCGGTCCCCCTTACACATGTACACTCTTGGTCCCCCCTCACACCTGTACGCACTTGGTCACCCCTCATACCTATATACACTCGGCCCCTTCTCACATCTATATGCACTCAGCTCCCCACACCTGTACACACTCAGCCCCCTCCACATCTGTACACACTCAGCCCCCCTCACACCTGTACGCACTCGGCCCCCCCTTACACATGTACACTCTTGTTGCCCCATCACACCTGTACGCACTTGGTCACCCCTCATACCTGTATACACTCGGTCCCTTCTCACACCTTTATGCACGCAGCTCCCCAGCTCCTGTAAACACTCAGCCCCCCCCCACCACTCCTGCCTATATGCACTCAGCCAGGGGCAGACTGACAACTCATGGGGCCCCCGGGCAATAGGAGATTATGGGGCCCCCGGGCAATAGGAGATTATGGGGCCCCCAGGAAATCAGAGATTATGGGGCCACACAGTATAAACACACACAGTATACAATCACACAGTATACACATACATGTACACACAGTATACACAGACAGATGTAAAAAAAACACAGATTTATACATACTGTCCCTGGTTTTACTGAGGCTGGCAACCCTGATGGGGCCCCCTAGTGGCCCAGGGCCCTCGGGCAGTGTCCGAGTGGCTCAATGGTCAGTCCACCCTGCACTCAGCCCACTCACGCCTGTATGCACTCAGACCCCTTACACCTGTACGCACTCAGCCTCCCCACCTGTAGACACTTGGTCCCCACTCACACCTGTACACACTCGGTCACCCCTTATACCTGTACACACTCGGTCACCTCTTATACCTGTACACACTCGGTCTAACATCTTCTCACATCTATATGCACTCAGCCTCCCCACACCTGTACGCACTCAGCCCCCCACATCTTTACACACTCAGCCCCCCTGACAACCATTTACACTCACCCCCCCACATCTGAACGTACTGAACCCCCCACACACCTGTACACACACTGCCCCACACCTGTACACATACAGACCCCCACTCAGCCCCCCTCACATCTGTATATATGTCAGCCCCCCACACAAGCACATCTGTAAACACACACAGAGCTAAGGCCCCCCTGTACCCAAACAGCCCCTTCCCTTTACTTGTACACAGCGCCTACTTGTATAGGTGGCCTTCCTAGTCCCAGCTCTTGTTTATACAAAGCTGACAGGTTGCCAGGACTCAGAGAGGAGCCAGTACAGAAAGCACACACAAGGAGTGCACATGTAGGAAATAGTCAGAGGTGGCAGTATTAAGCCCGATATGAGCTCAATGGCATAGAGCTCACATCGAGCTTCTGGAGTGCATGTATGTAGAAAGCTAATGCAGCCACATGGCTGCCCTGCCGGGCGGCTAGGCCCCCCAGGACACCCAGGCTCCGTACAAGTGTATGGGCTGCCCCCCCCCCCCCCGATGGCGGCCCTGACTGTGGCATGTAAACACCCCTATTTTCTGCCATTGCAGCTTAAGGAGGTGGTTGTCCGAGCACTAAAAGTTCAGCTCAACCATGCATACATAATAATAATAATAATTCACGGTGATAAAGTCTGAGCCCTCACAAAAAACCCTGAAATATGTCTAATATGTTTATTTCCTCTAATTGTCAGTTCTATCCAGTGGTTTTATCAGTGGTGTAACTAGAACCTTCAGGCCCCCGCTGCAAGAAACCATTAGGGGCCCCCGAATCCCAGCTGGGGCCCTTCCCTCCGAGTCGGGTGGTGGAACTCCAGGGCCCGGTCACAAGTACGACCTTTGTGAGCCCTGTAGTTCCGCCACTGGTATCAGTAGTTTTTTATTATTTTTTACAATTTTTTAGGAGCCCCGTTGGGGGACTTTGGTGAGATATCAGAGTTCTAAACAGACCTATGATGTTCCACCTTTGAGACAAAGAGAAAGACTGATGACACAGCCCCCAATCTCTTTCTCTGCAGCCTCAGCTACATAGAATGAATGGACAGGAATAGCTTTGTACAGAGCTTCCGGTCCATTCATAAACTGAAGCATAGTAAATGCAGTTTACTATGTGCCACAGATATGAATAGACAATCAGTGATCGGTACAGATCACCGACTCTCATTTCAGAAAAAGAAGGGGCCAGTAAATTACACATTTACTGACCCATTTCCCACTCTCTGTCCTGACAGATCCCCAGCAGCAGCCAGCAAAAGAGGGAATGGGGGAATCTGGCAGAGCTGACGAGGGGTCCGGGAAAGAGCACACAGGGGCTGAAGAGCACATCTTGCTGGTACTGCTGTACACACCCCCATCTCCAGTGACCCCACGCTAGTACTGCTGTACCCCCCCCACCCTCCAGCCACCCCACACTGGTACTGTTGGTGTCCGGTGACCCCTGCTGGTTCATGCCCAAAATGGCTGGGGATTCAGATTTCCTCTGTGTGTTCTGCCCCCTCCTCCATCCTGGCACCCTAGCGTGGCTGAGGCCAGCCCTGCCAGCCAACATGGTCTGTAGATGGGGTTCCTGTTCTTAAGGGAGGTGGGGTCCTGGTCCAGAGGGAAGATGGGGTCCCTAGGTAAGATGGAGTCCCCGTTGCCAGAGGAGATGGGGTTCCTGTCCCTAGGCAGGATGGGGTCCCTGTCCCCAGATGAGAAGGGGTCCCTGTCCTCTGGGAAGAAGTGGTCCCTGTCCCCAGGGGAGATGGGGTCCCTGTCCCATGGGGAGAAGGGATCCCTGTCCCCTGGGGAGATAGAGGGGGGTATGCGATGGTGTGTGGGGGATGGGGTCATCTCATTGACCATGACCAAGCTGCAGGCCGGGGCACTCATCCATGGTGGCCTGTGTTCCCTCCAGCATGCTGGACAGGCGATCAGCATATCTCCCAGAAAGACCTGTCATCATCTGTGTATGACAGGGAGGAGGGGGAGGGCTGGCATATAAGCCTGCAATGTCCTCCAGTGAACCGGCTGTCATCAGGCTGCACTGCATGTGTGTGCTTGTTTGCCCGGGAGAAGCATGCAGTGCAGTGTGAGCCGGACTCAGGGGGCCGGACTCTGGCTGAGTAGAAGAGGGGGACCAGGAGGAGGACACAGGTCATGTGGGGAATGCACAACTAAAGAGCAGCCAGTGCGGTAGGCGTGCATGGAGCTCTGCTAGTCACCCCCCCCCCCCTCCAGCCACCCATGCGCACGGTGCACTGGTACTCCTAGCCGCCTATGCTGCCGCCGGCCATAAAGTAGAGGGGGGCCATGCAGCACAGGGCCCGGTAGCGGTCATGACTCCTGCGCCCCCTATAGTTACGCCCCTGGGTTTTATTGTGGTATTTACCTGAAATAGTCCGTAACAAAAACACATTATGGCCACAAGAGCTGATGAGCATAGGAAATGTATTAGGCAAAATATGGAATTATTCATGTCATCTGAGTGAATGCTTGAGACATTCGCACAGCAAACAGGCCCCATGTGTCTTCTGCAATAAAGGATTATTTCCTTCCTTATCCTAAGCTCTTTACAGTGTACAGTGAGCTGTGCATGCAAGGTTTAGTGTACCATCCTGGCATATGTCAGGTGCCAGAATGAATTAACTGCATAGGAATTATGTCATTCGGGCCTGGCCAATCAAGATGGCCAAAGATCTTGAACAAAGAAGCATAACTGCAAACTGTGGCACACTTACCTTCCTTTGTGCCCTTTTCCAGCAATGCAAGGTCCATGCTACCCCTTGCTGTCTTGCTGACATCTTCTCCCCCTCTTTTTCTGGATCTGGAGTCATATTTCTTCGCTATTGGCTAGCAAAAGATGATATAGCTGTTGAGCAGTCATTATATAACTATATAAAAATGTCTAGCCCTCCAACTGATAGACAATCAGGTATGTCATTTATTACTGTGTTATATAAATGTTGTCTATTACACTTTGCAATGCTACTATTGTAATTTTTTCTTATCAAAAATTAATGAAAAAACTTGAAATGAAAAATGTCTAGCAGATGGGGTAAGAGATTTAATGGCAGAAGAGATATACAGATTCTCTTCTACCATAAAAACCTGCTTTAATGACACCCTTGGCAGGAGATGAAGACTCCCCCAAAGCGTGATGTCTGAGTGACAGATTGGCCTTTACCAGAGCACCCCACAAAGAGGGATGGGCCAAAGATACTAGTGGGCCACATGCTACTTATTTTGCTACTAGCTGTCACCAGGTCATGGCCCTCAGATTTGCCCCACCAAAGGGGTCGCTGGAGCAGGGTGGATATTTTGAGAAGACAGGGAAGAATGAGGCAGCAGGTCGGTGTCCAGACAGAAGTCAGTGTCCAGACAGAAGTCAGGACATGCAGTAGACATGGAAGTAGTCAATGTCTAGGCAGTGGTCGAGGCAGTCAACAGACAAAAAAAATAGTCAATGTCCTGGCAGAGGTCAGGGCACGCAGCAGGCATGAGAGTAGTCAATGTCCAGGCAGGGGTCGAAGCAGGCAGCAGGTGGCAGGCAAAAGCATAGTCAAGGTCCAAGTAGAAGTCGGGGCAGGCTGCAAGTATGAGTGGAGTCAATGCCCAGGCAGAGGTCGAGACAGGTGGCAGGCAAGAGGGTTTAGGTAAGTATTTCTGGATTTTAGCCCAAATAACTCAGCTTTTAGTTGGGGTGGAGCAAAGTGTGGGGAGAGCAGCTTCAAAAAATAAAGTGGGGCTTTAATAATAAGGAAATATTATAGCACCATGCTTAATAACCTCTTTGTCTCAGTCAGTGAGACACTGTCACCCTGCCCACGGTCCACACGTAAAATGCCCACTTTCTGTGTTGTCCTGCCCAGATCACTTCCACTTTCTGGATGGTACCAACTAGATCATGCCCACCTTCTTGGGCAGGCCCAACCCTAACTTTGGAATTGCCCACTCGTGGATGTGAGAATTGTGAGTTACTATGCATGCTCCAATAGAATTTAGGCTGTGATCCTTGGACAGCCCCTAGTCCCCTCCAGCCTGTTGTCAACTACTTCTGAAGGGATCTGATGATAGTTTTCCAGAACATAACTCCTGCAAGAGTGTGGAAGGGGTAAGATTGATGAAAGTGAACAGTAGGACATTGTAACAGGTTTGGCCTTTGGTGACAACTCTTAAAGAACAATAAAAAAGTGGGAAAAGGTAAAAGGTTGTATTTGCAAAGTTGCAGCGTTCGCCCCGTATACATTAGGAAAGATGATTCCTTTTAACTGCGTGCTTATCATTTAAGAACAAAATAGTTGTCTAAATTGCTTTTTAAATTAAGCCTCAAATAGCTCTGCATCCTCCATGCCATCGCAGTGCAGTTAACACCAAGTCCCTGCGGCTGTAAAGGGTGGAAGACTCTTCGGGTCACGGGGTCATTATGAGTGTGCCGGCAGTCTGGAGGCACGGAGCGCATAGCACCATAGACCAGTCCTAGATTGGCTAGCGCTGTACAAAAGATATAATCTGTCTAATGGAGCACATTTGGGTTTCTAATTGGCAGTAAAGTTCCAGCTAATGAGCAGATTCTTCAACAGCTTTTTCCTGGTAATTACATTACAACACAAAAACAGTAATCTGCATTTTATTTCCTTACAAGGCGATGATTGTTGTCCCCGATTTTCATTATGTACTTCATGAATGCTATACATACTTTACATACTATAGGAAAACGTCTATTTGAATTTATTTTATTGAACAAATGACAACATGGGATGAATTTATAAAAAAAAAAAAAAAAAAAAAAAAATGTGCAGAGCTATTTGTCATGTGGAACTGCATGTACATTCATTCTGTGCGAATTAGGGGCAAAAACTAATGTTATTAGGCTATTTTCTTTCCAGGTGGAACGCTGTTTATATAGTGAATTGGGAAAAACTAATTTCAATGTAGCCACTAGATGGGTCTGGTGATCATAGTTTATAAGTATTTATCCTCAGCTCCATCTAGTGGCCATAGTGCGGTATTTTCCTGTGTGTCTTTCCGGAGGGGGGCCTGTGGGATGCGTATTGGGTGTGCCTAGAGTTGAATCAAAATCAAAGTCATCATATTTGAGAAACATCAAGTTACTTTATTTCACCAAAGATGCGTTTGGGGGTGGGGGGGGGGCTTCACACAACCACGCTCGGTTGAAGTCTGTACAACCAGAAATGGAAAAGGGAAGAACATCTGTGTATCACCTTTACACTGAGGAAGTGGCGAATTTGAGCCACGAAACACGTCTTTGGCGAAATAAAGTAACTCAAATACCATGACTTTGATTTATCTGTAGAGTGTACACATCCCAACTGACCCTTCTGCCATTCGAACCATTGACAGGTTTTTTTTACCTTCTCTTTAATGATAAGTACAACACTCCCCTCCCCCCAATGTCCCCTCTGAGGACCTAGGACTTGAACCCCTTGAGGCATTAGGAGCAACCAACCCTATTCTTTGGGGATATTCTCCAGTTGCATCCACAGAATATTGTGTGTTCTACTGGTTTGGGTTACTGCAACCTCGCCAAATGTAAGTCAACCCCCACCCCCCATAGTCCCCTCTGAGGACCTAGGACTTGGACCCCCAAAGCATCAAGAGCAACCAACTCTAGCCTTTTATTATTATCCTCTATCATAATTTCTATCTAAACCAGCACACTTGGTGTTCTTATTTTTTATATACATACTCACCTCTTCTTTTCTTATTATACGTCAACCCCCACCCCCAAGAGTCCCCTCTGAGGACCTAGGATTGGACCTCCGAGGCCTCAAGAGCAACCAACTCTATCCTTTGCGGATATTCTCTACTTGCAACCACAGAAGGCAGTGTATTCTACCTGGTTGGGGTCAGTGGCGTCTCCAGCTTTCATATTTAGGGGGGGCACATGGGGGGACAGGGACAAAAGTAGGGGGGCAACTATAAAATGCATATAGATAGATAGATAGATAGATAGATAGATAGATAGATAGATAGATAGATAGATAGATAGATAGATAGATACTGGGGCCCTTTACTACGACCCCACAACGGCCCTTTCACATGTTCTGCAGTGAGCTCCCTTCCTACTGTATTGGGGTCCCCCAGGGTGGCAGAAAACAAGATATATATGTCACCAGCATACCAAGAAAATATAAGGATCCAAAGCAGTGGGAGAACTATCAGGGTTGCAAAGGTTGTCTTGCCTCCGGGCCCTGGTCTTCTGCCACTGTGGGGTTCCCCAGCCTCCTCTTGCTGTCCTGCCCCTGCTATTGACAGCCCTGGTCTGGCATCTCTTGGAATTTACAGGCTGGTTCTCCTGTCCTAAGGATGGGAGAAATCAGTCTGTTTTTTCAGTAGCTGAGAGTCCTGGTGGAGTCCTTCCTGCAACTCGCTCTTCTCCCTGCCAATGAGGATGCAGGGGAAGGAGCAGATCGGGCGGCCGTGGTTGTGTGAGCGCTCGCATTATGCAGTGTCAGCAAGCAGAGGGAGGGGGGAGGAATCACCCGCAGGAGCTGACTGGGGACGCTCTCCCTCTTAGACATTGATTTTTTTATTGGGGGGGCACATGGTGGGGCACAGCATAATGTTGGGGGGATCAGGGCCCCCTCTGGCCCCCCCTAGGGACGCCATTGGTTGGGGTACCGCAACCTTAACGAATGTAAGTCACCCCTCCTCCATGTCCCCCCTGAGGACTTAGGACTTGGACCCCCCAAGGCATCAATAGCAACCAACTCTAGCCTTTTATTATTATCCTCTATCATCATTTCTATCTTAACCAGCACACTCGGCTTTCTTATTTTTTATATACATACTCACCTTTTATTTTTCTGGTGGACACCCCGGTTGTTCTTTGGCTCTTCACCTAGCTCTCTCAACTTCACCCTGTGGACCCCTGAGGACCACCACTTGAATAACAACATCATAAGGTTTCATAACATTTTAGCTGTCAGTTGTCACCCCACCTTCCTCAGATTTGCACACGCAGCAGGACTAGTGAAAACCCTTCAATGTAACCTTTACATAAGTGGAAAGCTTTTTTTTCTTCATTTAATTTGGATGGCCCACTGAGAGTTTTTCCCCTTTTCTTGGCCAAGTACCTACTCTGAAAGCTCAATGGATTTCACATTGTTTGTATCTTAAAAATAAGACTCTGCGTTTAGTTCATAGCTCCAGTTTGCTGCCCCGCAGGCTCATCGCACTTGAGTAAAATTAAAACTTCAAGGGCAGCCGTTGTTAAAAAACGTCAAGCGTTATCAGCTGTTCTGAAACATATGGTGAATAGTTTCATTTAGGGAGCATGGAAGACGTTACGGAGCTTTGTTTCCTCCATAGCTGGAGCTCACGCTGTCTGTCAGCCAGAGCCGACTCATTGGGGTAGAAAATGAAATCCCTGCTTTTGTAGACGTGTGGAGATCTCTTCTCTGACCCCTGTTTAGGGCTGGAGCTGCAGATGGAGGGCCTAAAAATGCAAGAAGAACCCTATGAACGTTAAAGCTGAACTCCGGGCACAACTTTTTAATCTAAAGCTGAACTCCGGGAATTCAGCCACTTTGAAAAACGTGAAGGCACACTATGGGTTCAGTCCAAGGAGGTGAATGACATCTCCAGAACTTATTACTGTTATTTATACTTGAACGTTTATGGCTCTGCTGAAGCATACATGGACACATGGGGGTTGATTTATTAAAGGCAAATAGACTGTGCACTTGCACTCTGCAAGAGCAGCTGCTCCAGAGCTTAGTAAATGAGCAGAAGCTCTGCTGACTTCCATCATCCAATCATGTGCAAACAAAAATGCAGTTTTTTTTTTCTCTTACTGGTGATTGGGTACTCTTTGCAAAGTGAAGCTTTACCTCATTTACTAAGCTCTGGAGCAACTGCTCTTGCGGAGTGCAACTGCACTTTGCAAAGTGCACAGTCTATTTGCCTTTAGTAAATCCACCCCTTGGATTTGCCCATTCAAAGAAGCCTTTGTATTTCGTAAATGAGTTCACATGATACAAAGGCTTCGGTGAAGGGGCAAAAGAAGGGGATAGGCAGGCACAGCAGCTGTAATGTTGAAGATGCTTAGATCTGAAGCATCAGCGTTGGGCTCCTGGAAATACAGCGATCGCCATCTTCCAGGAGTGCAATAAAACTGTCCGATGTAAATAATAGAGATAAAATCAGGGAGAGGTCATGCACCTCCTTGGACTTAACTAATATTGTGCCTTCACCTTTTGTAAAGGAGTTGAATTCCTGGAATTTGGCTTTAAAGTGGAACATCGCTCTGCCAATCAAAATTGATTATTTATAATCAGTATGCTGTTAGCATTAATAGATAGATAGGAAGGTTTAATATATTTACTTGTTTTAAACGTATTTTTTTTACATTTCTTCAGTTACTTCCTGGTTGCTTGCCTAGGCTAATGATGTCATATATACCAGCAGTCTTCAGGAGAGGAGAATGGGTTTTCTCTGCTAAGCACACCCTCCTGCCTGCATGCCTGAGCTAAGGGCAGATGGATTCCAGGAAATAAATACTACATGAATCACTTACTCAAGATTTTAGGGGGAAGTATTTTCTCGCCAAAATAAATCATGGAGACATGGCTGGATGGGGGAAGTTGCTTTGTATAATAAAAATGAATTCAATTGTGTTTTTTGGTTTGTGGTGCTCAGATGCAGTGAAGATACACTTTAAATATATTCATCAATAGCCACAAAGGATAAAAATCCACTTTGTGTGAGATTCCCTTGTAAAAGTACTGGTGACCTCAACACTGGGATGTACACAGCCTGTGCAGAAGGCAGAGCTGTGGGAGGGGCCAAGCAGGCTTCACCCACAACAGGCTGCCTGCAGCAAACTACAGGAAGGGGCGGAGACAAGACCAGTCACCCTGCACAAGGAAAGAGAGCAGCAGTGAGCCGGTCTTTATTTTAGAGGTAAAGTTTTGTACTGGATTACTGCACTGATCTGGAAAAATTGCAATAAGTACACCAAGATCCAATGAAGAATAGACATGGTGAATGCATTTATAGCATATTTGTTTATCCTGGAGCTCAGCTTTGAAAAAGAATTCCAGGTATGGATACTTCATTCATGGTCCAGCAATCAAGGATATGATAGATATATATATATATATATATATATATATATATATATATATATATATATATATATATATATGTATATATATATATATGTGTATATATGTACATATATGTATATATATATATATATATATATATATATATATATATATATATATATATGTATATATATATATATATATGTGTATGTATGTACATATGTATATATATATATATATATATATATATATATATATATATATATATATATATATACACACATACATATACACACACAATATCAGAATAGTAACTCATTATTTGGCCTGCTTTTCATGCTTCCCACTATGTAGGGATGTCTCCATGTCCCTGAGGCTTCCCTACACAGTCAGGCGGAGTACAGCAGGTTAGAGCTGTCCATGGTACTCAGTAGTAAGCAGCACATTATAGACTAGACTTCTCCCTCAGTGCTACCTCTGCCTATTGACAGAACCTGTGAACATGCATGAAATCCCTTAAAACCGCTAACCAGCCATGTCTAATCCCCTAGTAATCTACCTTTTCTAATGTTCAGATTTCACAGCAAATAAAAGATTTTGAAGAAAAGGCTTTTTGTCATCACTGGAGGCTTTTAAACCACACGTGTGTTCGCAGTGGTTGTACAGACAGACACCGACTATAGTATTCTACTAATATTACATTCTCTTCTAAAAGAAAAAAAAAATCTTCTAGACAAAAATTGGAGTTATACATTTGTATTTTATGTATTTACAGTATATATATTTATTTCTAAAATAAATAAATAAAAATACATATAAATAAAATAAATAAAAATTATAACATATATTGTAAATAAATTAAATGAATAGCTCTATTTTTTTTTCTTTAAGTTTTTTTTTTTTTTTTTAAATAAGACTTTCACAATGCTAAATAGATATTACAAAATTATATATAATATTTAGCATTTTAAAAAATAAAAACTTCTAGGTATACATTTTTTATTCTCTCTCTCTCTCTCTCTCTCTATCTATATCTATATCTATATCTATATCTATATCTAGACATTGACATTTGCACTGTCTGGCAAGCACAGTTTATGTCAAAGTGGACCTGTCAGTAAATGTAAAGTTCTGCATGAATAAATTCTTGACATCACCAAATACAGCGATAGTATACTTAAAGGGTAACTCCACTTTCGTGGGGAAAAAAATTGCAAATAAAGAAAAAATAATATAGCACATATAATTGAGATACTAATCATATCGTAATTGAATGTTATAAAAAAAATTACCTGTCCTGTTCCATCTGCAGCCACTGTCATTTTCTGAGAATACATTGCAATATGGCTACATGGAGGTGTTCTGTACACTGAATGTGCACTGATCACTCCCCAGAAACATCATTTCCTGCTTGTGTGATTGGCTCACCAGACTTCTTTCCCAGAAGTCTGCCTAAGATACAAGTCAGATTTCAGGCATCCCCTGCAACAAAAATGTCATTTTTTGGAGAGATACTTTCGATAGGAACCTGTCTAAAGGGATGCAAGCCCAGCAGATTTCCTTATTAGTGCCCTGCAGCTGCACACCTGACAGTTAATTATGAAACCCCTCCCATTAGACCCACTCAGTACAGAGGCAGAGACAAAGACACACAGATTTCTTCAGACTCACAAAAGGTAGGAATCTGCAACAAAGGTTGTTATAATCCTTGCAATGTACATAGATCACCCAGAGGGGAATGTTTTTTTTTTCTCAACAAAAGTGGAGTTACACTTAAAAAAAAAAAACAACAATTAATCATGTTTTATAAAATCTGAATATATATATATATATATATTTTTTTTTTTTTAATAGTTGTGGGAACTGCCAACACACACATTTTTTGAATAGTTGTGGGAACACATTAATTTGGCCTGCCGCCATCTAATTACACGCATTAGTAGGAACACAGAAGGGAAGGGAGCACAGGATAATACACATTGATTTATAATTCTGAATAAATGTTGATACAGTTTTTATTTTCCCCTCCAGATCTGGGTGCTGCCTAGGCAAAAATGACATACCTGGACCCCGCGCATGCGCAGGAATGCAGCATGCCACTCTGAGGTCTATTTCAGTGTTTCTGCACATGTGAACAGTCCTGCTAGCTGCCTCCAGGGATTTCTGTGTCTTTTATCCCAGAAGGCAGATCCTTCCGGGAAGAAAAAGCAGAAGATGGCATTGTCGGGGGGGGGGGGGGGGTACAGTGATCTGTGAGAGGTAATAAATACATGGAGGTGTTGCACCTACATACCACTTAATGCACGCTCAAAAAGTGTATCTGATGATAGGCCCATGTTAAGGACTATGATTGGACCCCTGTGCTGTAATTGTTACCTATTCACAGGCTATGATTGTTATAGGCGGCCCGCCTTCCTCTTCTGCCTTGTATATAAACATCAACCTGTATATGAAGGCCAATTCCTAACCCAGCTCCATCGATTTCCTAGGTGATTTCGGAATGGCGCTCTTGTATCTGGTAATCATCTGAAGTGTTTGTTGTGTTGTAATTGCACATTGCTGTGTGTTTTCCATGGCGGGAGTCGGAGGCGTTATTTCAGGTTTTTTTGTTGTCGCTGATTGTAACGTGGAATGTCTGTGATGACTTCACTCGGGGCGGTTGTGTGGACAGCGTGGGCGATCTGTAATCACACGTCGATATCGCCACGTCTGATTACCACATATATTAATAGCAGCGCATTTCACTTTCCACACCAACAGCGGATGGCTCTTATAGGTCAGATGATGGAAGATTGTTTCTTCATTATAAACATTCAATCTCTAATATACTCATGGACTTTTCACTAAAATTCTCATTAATTAGTGGGTCTATCTATCTATCTATTTATCCCAGCCCCCCTTTACCCCCTATAGCAGTCTTCCTCAACCAGGGATTTGTGGAGCCCCGGGGTTCCTCCAGAGGTTGCTAGGGGTTCCTTAAGCAATGAGCGATTTCTGCTTCTCAGATAAGTTCCCACTGATTCCAAGGGTCTTTATAAAGAATATGTAAACCCAACATTCATAGGTGTGCACCCCAAAGCTAAAACACACACGCCTTTCTCTGAAGCCTCAGCTGCACCGGACAGTGAATGATTGGGAAGTGCTCTGTGCTGAGCGGCTTCCTCTTCATTCACAAATTAAAGCATAGCAAAGACAGAGCATTCTTCCCACTGACCACCAATGTAAGGGCGTTCTTTTCACTGACCACCAATGTAGGGAGAATTCTTCCCACTGATCACCAATGAATGGGGCATTCTTCCCACTGACTACCAATGTAAGGAGCATTCTTCCCACTGACCACCAATATAAGGGACATTCTGCCCATGAACTCATTATGACCATCAATATAAGGACATTCTTCCCACTAACCACCCTTCCCACTAACCACATGCTCCAATGTAAGGAGCATTCATCCAACTGACCACCAATGTAAGAAGCATTCTTCCCACTGACCACCAATGTAAGGAGCATTCTTCCCACTGACCACCAATGTAAGGAGCATTCATCCAACTGGCCACCAATATAAGGAACATTCCTCCAATTGACCACCAATGCAAGGAGCATTCTTCCCACTGACCACCATTGTAAGGGCATTCTTTTCACTGACCACCAATGTAGGGAACATTCTTCCCACAGATCACCAATGTATGGGGCATTCTTCCCACTGATTGCCAATGTAAGGAGCATTCTTCCCACTGACCATCAATATAAGGGACATTCTTCCCACTAACCACCCTTCCCACTAACCACATGCTCCAATGTAAGGAGCATTCATCCAGCTGACCACCAATGTAAGGAGCATTCTTCCCACTGACCACCAATGTAAGGAGCATTCATCAAACTGGCCACCAATGTAAGGAACATTCATCCAATTGACCACCAATGCAATGAGCATTCTTCCCACTGACCACCATTGTAAGGGCATTCTTTTCACTGACCACCAATGTAGGGAACATTCTTCCCACTAACCACCCTTCCCACTAACCACATGCTCCAATGTATGGGGCATTCTTCCCACTGATTGCCAATGTAAGGAGCATTCTTCCCACTGACCATCAATATAAGGGACATTCTTCCCACTAACCACCCTTCCCACTAACCACATGCTCCAATGTAAGGAGCATTCTTCCCAATTTTTCTTTATTAAAAGTCTTGCAATCAATAAGCATAAAATCACTATATATAATATACATATTTACATAAATGAAAATAAATATAGCAAATCTGCTCTCAAACAAAAAATGACTTTACAGCAAAAACAAAACTCATTATGAACATGTCATTATTGGGGATAATCTCACTACAACTCACACCAATACACCAGACATCTAAACTATGAGGTCAAGAAACAAACCCGCACCCATTATGCATGCAGCCCTTCTTCAAAAAGAAGCTACTAACCAACAAAAGCTAAGGGAGTGAAAGAAACAAAAAAAGAAAAGAGCTCCTCACCCAGAGATGGGCAGTTCACCAAAGGCAGGTCTGATATTCCTCCACGCCCTTTTCCAGACCGCCCGAGGCTCCCTGCCTTTCTCAAGACCCCGAATTTTCCCAACCTCACCCAGAATATCGTGCACCACCACCTCAACAGAGAGGACTTTTTTCCGCAGGGTAATCTGGCACCGTGCATTCCATGTGAAGTAACGGACAACAATACTAACTAAAAACAGTGTATCCAAATCAAAATCCCAGCGAGTCGGGAATGCCCCGTACACCCACTCCGCATAACTCATGCGATAGAAAAAGGGGATGCCTAGAGCCCTCCCCACCCTTTTATACACCTCTATGTTAAAGGGACACTGCAGCAAAAAGTGGTCCATAGACTCCACTTTACCAACACACTCCGCTCTAGGACAATCCCGATCATCCACAGGGCGATGCTTCAAGTTCCCTCTGACATAGAGCCTTCCATGGAAAGCGAGCCAGGCTTGATCCCTAAACTTCAAGGGGATTCTTTCTAAATTGATTAAACGCAACCCCTCCTTCATTACAGAGCCTGGGCAATCCCTTAAGGCCAGTGACACACTGAAAGCAGAGCTCAAAATCCTCTTCTCCAGAAGCTTCCTGGGGAGGGACTTGATATCCTCCACTGTCACCTGCCACTGCCGAAGTATTTTCAGACACGGGGAAACATAAGCCGGGAGCTTGCCATGTCGGACTCTCAGACTTTTCACTGGCCCGCCATCTTCCCAGCATCGCAGAAAAGGCCTAAAACAAGATTGAAAAATGCCCACCCAACCCGGCGGGTTCTCTGCTAGCATGTTACCAAGATTGTACTTTAAAAAGAGCAGAGAAAAGAAAACTATTGGGTTGACCATTCCTAGGCCACCCTCCCGCCTAGACAGGTAAGTTACATTGCGTTTGATCAGGTTCAGCCTACTTCCCCATAACAGTTGGAAAAAACAGCTGTACACCCTTGCATAGAGAGATGCTGGCAAGATACAGACGAAGCTGACATATAAAAAGATTGGGACCAAGTACGTTTTGATCAAGTCTACCCTCTCCCTCAAGGAAAGCTTCTATTTCTTCCAGCTTGCTACTTTGGCATTGGCACACACCAACCTGCTTTCCCAATTTCGATGACCATAGTCACCAGGACCAAATTGGATGCCCAACACTTTAATTTCCTGCTGGGGCTCTGGGAAGGCATCCAGAAGTTCGAAGCTTTCACCCTCCTCACCCATCCAGAAAACTTCACTCTTTTCATGGTTGACTTTAGAACCAGAAGCCTCCGTGTACTGCTCTATCATAGAGACCACCTCCTGCGCCTCCTCTGTCCCAGAGACAATAACAGACACATCATCGGCATAGGCCACGACCTTCAGAGGCGGCACACCAGCAATGCCCAAAGGCACCCCGCACAAAGATCCACTCTCTAGCCTTCTTATGAAGGGGTCGATTGCGAATACATATAACAGGGGGCTCAGAGGACATCCCTGGCGCACACCAGAGCCAACCTCAAAAGGCCGTCCAACCCAACCATTAACCAGTGGGAAGCTCTCAGCCCCTCTATATAATGTCTTCAGCCAATCTATAAACCTCCCCTGCAGGCCGTATCTACCAAGTAGCAAATACAGGTACTCGTGATTGACTCTATCAAAAGCCTTCGCCTGATCCAATGCCAGCAAGTACTTTCTCCATCCAGCAGCCCTGCATCGTTCCAAAGCCTCCCGGACATCTAAAACCGCTGAAAAGGTACTTCTACCTTGGACCGGGCAGTGCTGATGACTGGACAACAAATCGCCTGCTACTGACGACAAGCACCAAAAAGAATCTTCGCCAGGATCTTTCTATCAACATTGAGAAGACTGATGGGGCGCCAGTTCTCAATCATTGAGGGGTCCTTACCTTTTGACAGAAGAATCACAGCGGATTGCCTCATGGAGGGAGGGAGCGAACCCTCTTCTAGACAGCTGTTATAAACCTCTGCTAAAAAGGGAGCCAGAATGGACTTAAAACACTTGTAGAATTCAGCTGTCAACCCATCTGGCCCAGGCGATTTTTTGGTAGCCAGCTTCTCTATAGCATGAACTACCTCATCCACTGAAATTGGTTCTGTCAAATCCATCAAAGGCAATGTACCATTTCCCAATCCTGGAGTAGAATCCAGAAAGCTTTCCATCCTGTCCCGACAAAGGTCCTTTCTTCCCAGAAGGTCTGCGTAATATGATCTGAAGATCTCCAGGATCCCTGATCTGGACTTCACCAGGGAACCCGTACTATCCCTCAGGCCTATGACCGTCTTAACTGCTATGCCTTGCTTACAGTTCTGGTAAGGATCAGGCGAGTGATATTTTCCATAATCCCTCTCCAGAACCAAGGAGGCATGCCGGTCGTATTGACACTTCCTAAGAAGAAACTTCACCTCAGAGATCTCCCCTGGATCTCCTCTATACGAGACAAGACGATCAAGCTTCCTCCGCAAATGCTGGTAGGCAATGTACATACCAAGCTGCTTCTTCTTACTTATGGCCTTGAAAAGTCCAATTGTCCTTTGTTTCACAAGCTCCCACCACTCTGACTTACTGCTGCAAAAGTCCAGAATAGAAACCTGTGCCTGAAAAAAATCCTCAAAGGATTGTCTTACCTCTACATCTTCCAGGAGAGCCGAATTCAGTTTCCAGGTACCCCTTCCCCTGGGTGGAGTGTCCGAGGCATTCAGAGTCACAGACAGCATACAGTGGTCAGAGAACTCCACTGCCCTCAACTCAGGAGCCGAGAAAGCAGAGTTCTCCTTTAAAAAAAAACCTATCTATCCTACTCTGACTATTCCCTCTCTGAAATGTGAATCCCGTGCTGCCGGGGCAGTGCTTAATATGCACATCTACCAGGCCTGCTTGTCTCACCATATCTCTAAGAAAAACGCTATCGTAACCCAGCCTGTCTATGGAGCCTCTCCTGTCTTCAGGCCTAATTATGGTGTTAAAATCACCTCCAAAGACAACCTGCTGGGACGTAAAAAGGAAGGGCTTAATCTCTGTGAGGAGGCATTTCCTGCCCCATTTTGACTGCGGTCCATAGATATTGATCAGGCGCAGGTCCTGCCCCCTAACAGAGACGTCTAAGACCATGCATCTCCCCATTTCTACCTCAATTACCCGCCGGCACGTTACCATATCGGTTTTAAAAAGGACCGCAACTCCGTTGCAGGGCTCAGCCGCAAGAGACCAAAAGGAGGGACCGCATCTCCACTCCCGTTTTGCTAGATGGACATCGGCCAAAGTATTGAGCCAGGTCTCTTGCAAAAATAAAATCTCGGCATCAAACTCGCTGAGCAAAAATAAGGCAATATCACGAGCTCTTGCAGATTTAATGCTGGCGACATTAATGGTCGCCACCTTTATCGGAGTGGGAACTGCCATCAGGATGATTGGGGTAGTTGTTTCTTAACCTTTGCCACACTCTCATCACCCGAAACAGCTCTCTTAAGACTACGTGACTCCCCCTCATCCATGGATGATAAAGAGAAAGATATATCAGACATCTCATCACCCGACAAAACTGAAAAAGTATTAGCAAGAGGAACCCCTCCTGGGTCCGACTCTGAGGAAGAAATGACCACTTTACTTGTCTTCCTCTTCTTCTTTTTCTTTCTCCTAAACTTCTCCCACCCCTCATCATCTGAATCCCCCTCAACAGAGGGTGAGACATGGGATATGGACACCTTTCCCTCAACCCCTCCCCCATCCAACACCCTCACAGGCCCCTGACCACGTTTACGCTGCCGAGGGACAGGGACTGGAGGCTGAGATGGAAGATCCGCCAAACCTGCCCCCCCAGCAGCTTCTGCTAGCCTGGAGGATCTACGTACAGTAGGATTAGGGACCACCACATGGGGGACAGACTCAGGGACCACATTACTGGGGGAAACAGAATCCAAAACAACAGATGTAACAGACACAGGAGGGACAGACTCAGGGACCACATCACTAGGGGAAACAGAATCTGGAACAGATGTAACAGAAACAGGAGGGACAATAACAGTTTTAGCGGCCTCATCCTCTTTATCAAGCCTCTGTAGCTCAGCCGCCAATCCTGGCAAGTTATGTAATGCCTCCGGGCACTGGCTATAAGGATGACCGAGCTTCTGGCACAAATTACACCGAATTTCAGTACAATCCTTAGCCAAATGGCCCAAATCCTGGCATAGTGAGCATTTCTTACGGGTACAGGTAGATGCAAAATGGCCTTTGTCTCCACATTTATTACAGACCTTAGGCTGACCCTGGTAAAAAATATTCAGCCTATCCCTCCCCAGAAAAGCTGAACAGGGAAGGTGTTGAACTACATTGCCCAGCATGCCCAATTTTAGTGACACTGTCCAGGCCCCTGTCCATATCCCATGTTCATCCAGGACCTTCCGCAGTGGAGCGAGGACCTCACCATATCGGCGTAGCCATACTATCAAATCAGCCTCTGGTATGGATTCGTTACGCACCAGGATCGTCACCGACTTTATCAGAGGCTGCCTGGAAATCACCTTTGGCACCAAACCACTCCACTGCGGAAGGCCCTTGCACCTCCTATATCGCTCCCAAAATAAATCCAGACCCTCAGGCTTTACAAAGGACAAATCAAATTCATAACTCCCCACTGGGCAAATCAAAGCAAATATATCCAATGCTTTAAACCCCATTTCCAGAACCAACTCAGCCACCCTCCCCCTTACTGGTGGGGTCCCCTCCCCCTCCCACTTCAACTGAACCACATTCCTTCTTCTGTACCCACCAACCATCCCACCACCAAGCCTCCCCAAATTGTGACTAGTATTTACAAAATTCCCTCCACCCTCCTTTGTGCGACTCCCCAGAACAGACGCATAACTCCCCATATTCCTCCTTGCAGAGGATCCATCTGTGCGATTAGAAACATCTAAAACAACTTTGGCAGATAACGATTGCACACATTCGAGATTGGATTGCACACCTGAAGAATCTTTCCTCTGCTGAGCAGAAGAAATGTCATTTTTACCTATAGCAGCCACATTAACCCCTTCACCACCACCACCCACCACCAACACATCCTTTGCTTTATCAGTAATATTGCTGTCATTATTTTCTGTCACATTAATAGTTCCTGCTGTGTCCTCACTCACTGCTGTCCCCATACACACAGGCAGACTCTTCTCCTCCATCAGGACAGGACTACCCTGTTTCCCCGAAAATAAGACCTAGCGTGATTGTCGGTGATGGCTGCAATATAAGCCCTACCTCCCAAATAAGCCCTAGTTAAAGTCCTTGTAGGTCTTATTTTCAGGGTAGGGCTTATTTTCGGGGAAACAGGGTAGGGCTTATTTGGGGGGTAGGGCTTATATTGCAGCCATCACTGACAATCACGCTAGGTCTTATATTCGGGGAAACAGGGTATCAGCAGAGCAGAGTGAAGGTTGTTCCAATACAGCAACAGGTGAATCATTGCAGGAGACTTCCATGGCTGTCTCCACTTCACATGCTGCACTATGCTGATCCCCTCCCCCACCTGCATCAATCAGCCCAGGTGAAGGTGAAACAGGCTCTTTGGAGCTGGCAGCCATCTTGTTTGTAGGACTACAGGTCTCAGCAGTAGCAGCAAAATCCATGTCCGGGGTGTATGATGTAGATCCATCCACATTGCTCTGGTGAGCTAATGACACCTCTGCCAGGGGTTTTCCCTCCATGTCTGCAGAAGGTTTCTCCACAGCAGAGACTCCAACAGGCAGCGGTTTGCAGGGCTCCTTCCCTTCCTGTTCCTCCGCCGGGACATCATCCACCACAGCCGGGACACCATCCACCACAGCCGGGACACCATCCACCACAGCCGGGACACCATCCACCACAGCCAATGGGGCAGACATGTTGGAAGGAGGCAGCATGGTGCACTGGGATTTCTCCACCAGTGCTGGCTCTGCCGGTCTGTAACCCCTCTGCTCATCCTCTGGGACTTCACCAACAGACCTGTCTGCCCTTAGGGGTGACTCCATCTGTCGGATGAAGTTTAGGGTGCCATATTCATTCTCAACCCCCTGGCTGGTTGCCGCTGGCGATTCCCCAGCTTGACATGGGGGGCGAGGTGCAGAGGCAGATGAAGTCGGGTTGTCTGTTACCTGCGGCTGCTGATCCACAGAACTCACCGATGTCTGGCTGGCAAATCTTCTGTCATTTTTAAACTTTTCTGCAAAAGCTCCACTTTTATGTTTCAATTTCTCCAAAAATAAAGATTGTTTCTTTACCATCTCTTCCATCTGCTGTAGCTCTGGCTTCATGGCCAAACGATTCTTACTCCAGGCCTGGAAATACTTGGTCCTGAAGTTTTTATGTTCAGCTTTTAAACATTTCAGTTTCTCCTCAGCTCTTCCAATTGCTCGAAAGCGATCAATGATCTTCTGTCTGTAGACATCCACATTCTCACCAGGGCCTGGACCCACAGTCAGATCCTCCACCTCCTCCTCCTCCTCACTAGGCCCCGTGTCATCAGGGGGATCCCTCCCTGGGCCTCCCCCAGGATCAGGCATTATTCCTGGGCCAAGCTAGGCCCAGGCTTGAAAAAAGGCTGGTTCTCAGAGAGCTCTTTGGGTGTGTCCCACTCCTCCTTCCCACTGACCACCAATGTAAGGAACATTCTTCCCACTGACCACCAATGTAAGGAGCATTCATCCAACTGGCCACCAATGTAAGGAACATTCATCCAATTGACCACCAATGCAAGGAGCATTCTTCCCACTGACCACCATTGTAAGGGCATTCTTTTCACTGACCACCAATGTAGGGAACATTCTTCCCACAGATCACCAATGTATGGGGCATTCTTCCCACTGATTGCCAATGTAGGGGGCATTTTTCCCACTGACCACCAATGTAAGCAGCATTCTTCCCAATGACCAACAATATAAGGGACATTCTTCCCACTAACCACCCTTCCCACTAACCAAATGCTCCAATGTAAGGAGCATTCATCCCACCGATCACCAATATAAGGAGCATTCTTCCCACTGACCATCAATATAAGGAGCATTCTCCCCACTGACCACCAATGTAGGGAGCATTCTTCTCACTGACCACCAATGTAAGGGGCATTCTTCCCACTGACCATCAATGTAAGGGGCATTCTTCTCACTGACCATCAATGTAAGGGGCATTCTTCTTACTGACCACCAATGTAAGGAGCATTCTCCCCACTGACCACCCTTCCCATTAACCAAATTCTCCAATGTACGGAGCATTCATCCAACTGACCACCAATGTAAGGAGCATTCCTCCCACTAAACACCAATGTAAGGGGCATTCTTCCTACTGACTAGCAATGTAAAGGGGGGCTGACCGGGGCTATAGCCCCGTGTGGGCTCCCAAAATGCCATGGGTCTCATGTTGCTAATTCAGAATTAATAGCCCCGAGTCCCAAGCAGGGCCAGACTGGGATCCTAGGGGTGCACAGGTTGCCTCTGAAGGGAAGGAGGAGCGAGTGCCTCTGGATTATGCAGACCGGGGATCTCCTGCTTACCCAGCGCAACAAAGTCCCAACTCCTGGACCGGCTCCTATGATGGACATCACACTGGTCCAATGCTGGGACGTATGATGTCCATCATAGGAGTCGGTCCAGGAGGCGGGACTTAGTGTGACACTGCGCCCGCGCCTGGTAAGCAGGAGATCCCCACTCTGTGTAAACTAGCGGTTCTCCTTGCCCGGCCTGTCAGTTTAGGTGGACGGCCATGTCTTGGTAGCTTTGCAGTTGTGCCATAATCTTTCTATTTTCGGATAATGAATTGAACAGTGCTCTGTGAGATGTTCAAAGCTTGAGATATTTTTTTATAACCTAACCCTGCTTTAAACTTCTCCACAACTTAATCGGTGACCTGTCTGGTGTGTTCCTTGGCCTTCAGGATGCTGTTTGTTCACTAAGGTTTTCTAACAAACCTCTGAGGGCTTCACAGAACAGCTGCATTTATAATGAGAATAAATTACACACAGGTGGACTCTTTTTACTAATTAGGTGACTTGTGAAGGCAATTGGTTCCACTAGATTTTAAATAGGGGTATCAGAGTAAAGGGGGCTGAATACAAATGCACGCCACGCTTTCAAGATATTTATTTGTAAAGAAATTTCGAAACCATTTATCATTTTCCTTCCACTTCACAATTATGTGCCACATTGTGTTGGTCTATCAAATAAAATCCCAATAAAATACGTTTACAGTTTTGGTTGTAACGTGACAAAATGTTGAAATTTCAAGGGGTATGAAAACTTTTTTAAGGCAATGTATATTTATACAAAAGTTATATTTATTTATTTATTTTTTAAAATTACAATTAGTCTATAAAGGAGTATGACAACTGGTTGAATGCACATGGTAAATTGCAAATAGCAAAAGGCCAATCTTGTTTAGTTAGTAAACTCCAGTAGAGCTGAGAAGGATTTCGGAAGGACCACAGATGACGTTCTCATAAATCCGGCTGCTATCTAAAGCTCTTCTTTATTTATTTTTTTCCTTCCTCCCGGTACATGAAGTATTTTTGGCTCAGCTCTGCCCTCAAGAGCGATGGAAAGGGTTAGGGACCATCAGTCAACTCCTGACAAGCCGACCGTTTCAGCCTAAAGGTGTGTGTTAAGGATTCATAACATGGCAGGCTTAGCCAACTCCAGACAAAGATATTGTTTTTTTTTCGGACCTGACTCAAATCCTAACTGGGGCTCATGATGGGGAGGCGGCAGAGGCGTTAATGGCAGCCGGCGGTGATGTATCTGGTGAGGGAGCCGGCCCAGTGACAGAGACGTATGTGTTTGCGGATGGTTAACCTTTTGCTGATTGCGACTGTCAGCGCCGGAACTCGCGTTACACCGCCGACGGGTCGGCGGCAGGATGAAAATTCTCCCAAACTTTGCATCTCACCTCTGATTCAACCTTGTTAACATGAGCAGAGGAGCCCGGCAATTTTTCAATCCGGTTGGATCCTTTCGCGGCGCGGTAAAACTTTAAAAGGAAATTAATGTGACCGGATGAAAGTGTTATTAACCACTTCAACACCCCTTCCTGCCCAAGCCAATTTTCAGTTTTCAGCGCTGTCGCATTTTGAATGACAATTGCGCGGTCACGCAACACTGTACCCAAATGAAATTTTAATCAGTTTTTTTTTCCCCACAAATAGAGTTTTCTTTTGGTGGTATTTGATCACCTCTGCGCTTTTTATTTTTTTGCGCTATAAACAAAAGAAGAGCGACAAGTTTGAATAAAAAAAAAAAAACACAATATTTTTTACTTTTTGCTATAAAACATTCCCTATAAAAAATGTAAAAAAAAATAAATCACATTTCTTCATCAATTTAGGTCAATACGTACCCTGTTTCCCCGAAAATAAGACCTAGCGTGATTGTCGGTGATGGCTGCAATATAAGCCTTACCCCCCAAATAAGCCCTACCCTGTTTTCCCGAAAATAAGCCCTACCCTGAAAATAAGACCTACAAGGACTTTAACTAGGGCTTATTTGGGGGGTAGAACTTATATTGCAGCCATCACCGCCAATCACACTAGTGCCCCGTACACACGGTCGGATTTTCCGATGGAAAATGTCCGATCGGAGCGTGTTGTCGGAAATTCCGACCGTGTGTGGGTTCCATCGGACATTTTCCATCAGATTTTCCGACACACAAAGTTGGAGAGCAGGAGATAAAATTTTCCGACAACAAAATCCGTTGTTGGAAATTCCGATCGTGTGTACACAAATCCGACGGACAAAGTGCCACACATGCTCAGAATAAATAAAGAGATGAAAGCTATTGGCCACTGCCCCGTTTATAGTCCCGACGTACGTGTTTTACGTCACCGCATTCAGAACGATCGGATTTTCCGACAACTTTGTGTGACCGTGTGTATGCAAGACAAGTTTGAGCCAACATCCGTCGGAAAAAATCCTAGGATTTTGTTGTCGGAATGTCCGAACAAAGTCCGACCGTGTGTACAGGGCATAGGTCTTTTTTTCGGGGAAACAGGGTATGTCTACAAACTATGGGATATATTTTTTGCTAGTAATGGCGGGACACATCGGACACTAACTGACAATTTTGCCATTTTTTGGGAAGGGGTTAACATCAGGGGCGATCAAAGGGTTAACCGTGTGCCTAGCCTGTGTTTACTCACTGTGGGGGAGGTGCTTTAACTAGGGGAAGGCAAAGATCTGTGTCCCTGCTTTGCAGGAACACAGGATCAATGCCTTCCCTTTTGATAGATCAGCGTTCTTCCTGTGTACTGTGTAATTGACGGGTGGTGGCGGACATTGAGTCTGTGGTACCCGCCGCTGGGCTCCTGCTGAGTATATTCACAGCGGGAGCAGGTCACTGGCGGAGCGCGCACGTGCCCCCAGACCCGGAAGTGTCAGGTCACGTACTAGGTATGTGATCTGGTGCAGAGCAGCCTCCCTGTGGTGGGAGGTCGTTTTGGCTTCTCCCCCGTTGTTTTCTCCTGATGATATTGCCAGTAACACACCTCCTGTATTAGCGAGACACTGCTCTGGAGGAAGCTTCATTTGTGGGAAAAAAGGACAAGAATGTTATTTGGGTACAGCGTCGCACGACCGCGCAATTGTCAGTTAAAGTAATGCAGTGCCGTATCACAAAAAAAAGCCTGGTCAGGAAGTGGGGGTAAATCTTCTGGAGGGCAAGTGGTTAAAGCGTGACATGTTAGATATCTATTTGCCTGGTGTAACATCATCTTTTATATTTTACCAAAAAATTGGGTATTACATTGTGTACGTGTTCACTAAAATTCATTAACCACTTGCCTACCAGACGCTTTCACCCCCTTCCTGCCCAGGCCAATTTTCAACTTTCAGCGCGGTCGCACTTTGAATGACAATTGTGCGGTCATGCAGCACTGTACCCAAACAAAATTTTTATCATTTTGTTCACACAAATAGAGCTTTCTTTTGGTGGTATTTAATCACTGCTGAGGGTCTTTATTTTTTGCTAAGGAAACAAAAAAAGACCAAAAATGTTGAAAAAAACAAACATTTTTCATAGTTTGTTTTACAATTTTGCAAACAGGTGAGATTTCCTCCTTCAATAATGTGGCTGCACTAATGGGCACTGATGAGGCGGCACTAATGGGCACTGATGAGGCTGCACCGGTAGGCACTGATGAGGCTGCACTGGTAGGCACTGATGAGGCGGCACTGATGAGGCTGCACTGGTAGGCACTAATGAGGCGGCACTAATGGGCACTGATGAGGCTGCAATGGTAGGCACTGATGGGGCGGCACTAATGGGCACTGATGAGGCGGCACTGATGAGGCTGCACTGGTAAGCACTGATGAGGTAGTACCAATGGGCACTGATGAGGTGGCACTAATGGGCACTGATGAGGCTGCACTGGTAGGCACTGAAGAGGCTGCACTCATAGGCTGCACTGATGGGCACTGATAGGCTGCACTGGTAGGCACTGATGAGGCTGCACTCATAGGCTGCACTGGTGGGCACTGATAGGCTGCACTGGTAGGCACTGATGAGGCAACACTAATGGGCACTGATGAAGCGGCACTAATGGGCACTGATGAGGCTGCACTGGTAGGCACTGATGAGGCTGCACTCATAGGCTGCACTGATGGGCACTGATAGGCTGCACTGATGAGGCTGCACTGATGGGCACTGATAGACTGCACTGATGGACACTGATGAGGCGGCACTGATGGGCACTGGTAGGAACTGATGAGCCTGCACAGATAGGTGATACTGATGGGCTCTGATAGGTGGCACTGAGGTGGCACTGATAGGTGACACTGGTAGGTAGTACTGCTGGGCACTGATAGGCAGCACTGATGGACACTGGTAGGCAGCACTGATAGATGACACTGATGATGAGGCACTGATTGGCACTCATTGGCTGACAGCTAGTCACATGGTATAGGACCGCTGTGATTGGCCCTTTACTTTGTTCTGTGTTCAGCCGAGTCCGAAGGACTCAACAATCACAGAGCGTGCCTCCCGCATGCCGCAGGGGGCGCAAAAGCAGCGCGATCAAGGGAGGACTTCTATGGACTGGCATTTTAAGCCTGCGCTGTAGCCATTTTTCAGCTATAGCACATGCGTCAAGGGGTTAAGGTGTGTTTGTCCCAAAAACTTTGCGTTTGAAAAACCGCTGCACAAATACCGCGTGACTTAAAAAATTGCAACACCCACCATTTGATTCTCTAGGACCTTTGCATAAAAAAAAAAATGTACATAATATTTGGGGGTTCTAAGTAATCTAGCAAAAAAAAAAAATCAGATTTTTACACGTGTGATATAAATGGCCGATTGGCCTGGGTGGCAAGTGGTTAAGATTTCAGAACAAGTCCAATTGAATATGACTTACGTCTATTACTATCCAGTATTTGCCATGAAATGGATAAATGAGACAGAGTGAACTCTGATTGGTTGCTACGGGTCGCCGCACTTAAGAATTAAAATTCTTTATCGGAAGATGCAGTAGGAGTTTTATTCTCTGTATTACAGCCATTTCACTCTAAATTGCCGGCATGACTTATATCAGACATTAAGTTTTCTTAATTATACAGAACCGATAAAGGCCACTGCCGGTCTCGGAGGGTTGTACATCCTTCGTCTTCACATTTTTCCTTTTTTTTGTTAATTAAGCCCCAGTGTACCCAACAGATGACACGCGGTCTCCGCATTGTTCAATTCGCATTTGAAGGTTTGATTACCGGTGAACTTATTGCCTCCTACTTGAGAAATACTTTACATCAACAAGACCGATGGAAGGATTCTTTTACCAGCAGCAGCAACATCGAAGCCTGCCAGCGCAGGTCACCCGCTATTTAGCGAAATTACCCAAATCACGCGGCTTTATTGGTTAAAAGCAAAAAAAAAATGACTTTAATTGTTGTTTAAAAAGCCAAATCTTTGACATAAATAACAGGCTGACTAAATGGAAGATTATAGTCGGCGATAATGGCATCCTTGGCTGTCTTGTAACCTGAAATTCAGCGCCAGAGGTGTAATAATTATATAAATATGAATAAAACAAGAACATTAAAACGCACTAATCAGTCATAAACAAACCCAAAAAAATGACTTGGATTTGCAATTCGGTGTTGGTGCAACATTTTGGCGGTACGGTCAATGATCCTCGTGATTCGTCAACCTCAGTCCTTCTACTAACCCTTAACATAATAACGCAGGCTGCAGGGCGTGGGATTAAACGGCCACAGCAGCAATGTTATTTTCAAAATAAAATAACATCACATTAATCACTGTGCGCTTTGATCCCCTTCCTGCCCAGGCCAATATTCAGCTCGCGGCCCTGTCGCATTTTGAATGACAATTGCGCGGTCATGCAATCGCCCAGTGAATTAAATTCAACATACAAAGCCATTCACTACTAAGCCACGAGCTACATCACCATTCCTGTCTCCAAATGTCCCCCAAACTGTCCTCTCTGTTTCTCTCAAGACCTCCTGCTCTCTACATCCCTTGTCTCCTCCTCCCATGCTGGTCTCCAGGACTTCTCCAGAGCCTCTCCCATCCTCTGGAACTCTCTACCTCAACCACTTACAGACCGCTGCACGCCGATATACGTCCTAAATTTGAAGAGGAATATCGTTGTTATGGCAGCAGCTAGCTGCCATAACCCCGGTATCCTCTTCTTCGGCCGGAGGTCTGCTTTCCGGTAAGAGTGGTCTCCGCGGCAGATTCGCCACGAGATCCCTTGTATCGGCAGCCCCCCTGCCGCCATGCTCCGGTGCGCTCTGTCGCTTACCAGAGCTGTCGGCAGCGGCGGAGGCGATCGGATGTTATCCATTGCTGAGTATGGAGACAAGTGAGGGGAAGATGGCCCCCACCCGTCTCCATACTATTGCAGGGCGGAAGCGACATCAAAACGTCACTTCTGCCCATAGCTCTTAAAGGGACTTTTTATTTTATGTTTTTTTAATTACATTTTTTTTTTTTTTTTTGCATTTTAGTGTAAATATGAGATCTGAGGACTTTTTGACTCCCAGATCTCATATTTAAGAGGTCCTGTCATCCTTTTTATACTATTACAAGGGATGTTTGTATTCCTTGTAATAGGAATAAAAGTGACACAATTTTTTTTTTTTAAAAAAGAACAGTGTAAAAATAAAAAATAAAAGGTAAAATAAATGAGGAAAAAAAAATGTTTTAAACGTTCCCTTTCCCGCCGTGCAGAAGTGAACGCATACGCGAGTAGCGCCCGCATGTGAAAACGGTGTTCAAACCACACATGTGAGGTATCGCCGCGATCGTTAGAGCAAGAGCAATAATTCTAGCCCTAGACCTTCTCTGTTACTCAAAACATGCAACCTGTAGAATTTTTTTAACCACTTCAGCCCCGGAAGAATTTACCCCCTTCCTGACCAGAGCACTTTTTACAATTTGGCACTTCGTCGCTTTAACTGCTAATTGCGCGGTCATGCAATGCTGTACCCAAAGAAATTTGCGTCCTTTTTTTCCCACAAATAGAGCTTTCTTTTGATGGTATTTGATCACCTCTGCCGTTTTTATTTTTTGCGCTATAAACGGAAAAAGACCGAAAATTTTGAAAAAAAATGATATTTTCTACTTTTTGTTATAAAAAAAATCCAATAAACTAAATTTTAGTCATACATTTAGGCCAAAATGTATTCGGCCACATGTCTTTGGTAAAAAAAATGTCAATAAGCGTATATTTATTGGTTTGCGCAAAAGTTATAGCGTCTTCAAACTAGGGTACATTTTCTGGAATTTACACAGCTTTTAGTTTATGACTGCCTATGTCATTTCATGAGGTGCTAAAATGGCAGGGCAGTACAAACCCCCCCCAAATGACCCCATTTTGGAAAGTAGACACCCCAAGGAAATTGCTGAGGCGCATGTTGAACCCATTGAATATTTATTTTTTTTGGCCCAAGTGATTGAATAATGACAAAAAAAAAAAAATTACAAAAAGTTGTCACTAAATGATATATTGCTCACACAGGCCATGGGCATATGTGGAATTGTACCCCAAAATACATTCAGCTGCTTCTCCTGAGTATGGGGATACCACATGTGTGGGACTTTTTGGGAGCCTAGCCGCGTACGGGGCCCCGAAAACCAAGCACCGCCTTCAGGATTTCAAAGGGCCTAAATTTTTGATGTCACTCCTCACTACCTATCACAGTTTTGAAGGCCATAAAATGCCAAGATGGCACAAAACCCCCCCAAATGACCCCATTTTGGAAAGTAGACACCCCAAGCTATTTGCTGAGAGGCATGTTGAGTCCATGGAATATTTTATTTTTTGACACAATTTGCGGGAATGTGACAATTTTTTTTTTTTTTGCACAAAGTTGTCACTAAATGATATATTGCTCACACAGGCCATGGGCATATGTGGAATTGCACCCCAAAATACATTTAGCTGCTTCTCCTGAGTACGGGGATACCACATGTGTGGGACTTTTTGGGAGCCTAGCCGCGTACGGGGCCCCGAAAACCAAGCACCGCCTTCAGGATTTCTAAGGGCATAAATTTTTGATTTCACTTCTCACTACCTATCACAGTTTTGAAGGCCATAAAATGCCAAGATGGCACAAAACCCCCCCAAATGACCCCATTTTGGAAAGTAGACACCCCAAGCTATTTGCTGAGAGGCATGTTGAGTCCATGGAATATTTTATATTTTGACACAAGTTGCGGGAAAGTGACAATTTTTTTTTTTTTTTTTTTCACAAAGTTGTCACTAAATGATATATTGCTCAAACATGCCATGGGCATATGTGGAATTACACCCCAAAATACATTCTGCTGCTTCTCCTGAGTACGGGGATACCAAATGTGTGGGACTTTTTGGGAGCCTAGCCGCGTACGGGGCCCCGAAAACCAAGCACCGCCTTCAGGATTTCTAAGGGCATAAATTTTTGATTTCACTCCTCATTACCTATCACAGTTTTGAAGGCCATAAAATGCCAAGATGGCACAAAACCCCCCCAAATGACCCCATTTTGGAAAGTAGACACCCCAAGCTATTTGCTGAGAGGCATGTTGAGTCCATGGAATATTTTATTTTTTGACACAAGTTGCGGGAAAGTGACAATTTTTTTTTTTTTTGCACAAAGTTGACACTAAATGATATATTGCTCACACAGGCCATGGGCATATGTGGAATTGCACCCCAAAATACATTCTGCTGATTCTCCTGAGTACGGGGATACCACATGTGTGGGACTTTTTGGGAGCCTAGCCGCGTACGGGGCCCCGAAAACCAAGCACCGCCTTCAGGATTTCTAAGGGCGGAAAGTTGTGATTTCACTCCTCACTACCTATCACAGTTTTGAAGGCCATAAAATGCCCAGATGCCACAAACCCCCCCCCAAATGACCCCATTTTGGAAAGTAGACACCCCAAGCTATTTGCTGAGAGGCATGTTGAGTCCATGGAATATTTTATATTTTGACACAAGTTGCGGGAACGTGACAATTTTTTTTTTTTTTGCACAAAGTTGTCACAAAATGATATATTTCTCAAACATGCCATGGGCATATGTGGAATTACACCCCAAAATACATTCTGCTGCTTCTCCTGAGTACGGGGATACCACATGAGTGGCACTTTTTGGAAGCCTAGCTTCATACGGGGCCCCGAAATCCAATCACCGCCTTCAGGATTTCTAAGAGCGTTAATTTTTGATTTCACTCCTCACTACCGATCACAGTTTTGAAGGCCATAAAATGCCAAGATTGCACAAAACCCCCCAAAATGACCCCATTTTGGAAAGTAGACACCCCAAGCTATTTGCTGAGAGGCATGGTGAGTATTTTGCAGCTCTCATTTGTTTTTGAAAATGAAGAAAGACAAGAAAAACGTATTTTTTTTTTCTTTTTTCAATTTTCAAAAGTTTGTGACAAAAAGTGAGGTCTGCAAAATACTCACTATACCTCTCAGCAAATAGCTTTGGGTGTCTATTTTCCAAAATGGGGTCATTTGGGGGTGGTTTGTGCCATCTGGGCATTCCACGGCCTCCGAAACTGTGATAGGCAGTGAAGACTGAAATCAAAAATTTACGCCCTTAGAAAGCCTGAAGGCGGTGCTTGGTTTTCGGGGTCCCGTACGTGGCTAGGCTCCCAAAAAGTCTCACACATGTGGTATCTCCGTACTCAGGAGAAGCAACAGAAAGTATTTTGGGGTGTAATTTCACATATTCCCATGGCATGTTTGAGCAATATATCATTTAGTGACAACTTTGTGCAAAAAAAAAAAAAAAATTGTCTTTTTCCCGCAACTTGTGTCACAATATAAAATATTCCATGGACTCGACATGCCTCTCAGCAAATAGCTTGGGGTGTCTACTTTCCAAAATGGGGTCATTTGGGGGGGTTTTGAACTGTCCTGGCATTTTATGCACAACATTTAGAAGCTTATGTCACACATCACCCACTCTTCTAACCACTTGAAGACAAAGCCCTTTCTGACACTTTTTGTTTACATGAAAAAATTATTTTTTTTTGCAAGAAAATTACTTTGAACCCCCAAACATTATATATTTTTTTAAAGCAAATGCCCTACAGATTAAAATGGTGGGTGTTTCATTTTTTTTTTTCACACAGTAGTTGCGCAGCGATTTTTCAAACGCATTTTTTGGGGAAAAAACACACTTTTTTAAATTTTAATGCACTAAAACACACTATATTCCCCAAATGTTTGATGAAATAAAAAAGATGATCTTAGGCCGAGTACATGGATACCAAACATGACATGCTTTAAAATTGCGCACAAACGTGCAGTGGCGACAAACTAAATACATTTTTAAAAGCCTTTAAAAGCCTTTACAGGTTACCACTTTAGATTTACAGAGGAGGTCTACTGCTAAAATTACTGCACTCAATCTGACCTTCGCGGTGATACCTCACATGCATGGTGCAATTGCTGTTTACATTTGACGCCAGACCGACGCTTGCGTTCGCCTTTGTGCGAGAGCAGGGGGGGACAGGGGTGTTTTTTTTTTTTTGTTTTTTTTTTCTTTATTATTTTTTTGCTTTTTTATCTTATTTTTAAACTGTTCCTTTCATTTTTATTTTTTTTTAATAATTTTTATTGTTATCTCAGGGAATGTAAATATCCCCTATGATAGCAATAGGTAGTGACAGGTACTCTTTTTTGAAAAAATTGGGGTCTATTAGACCCTAGATCTCTCCTCTGCCCTCAAAGCATCTGACCACACCAAGATCGGTGTGATAAAATGCTTTCCCAATTTCCCAATGGCGCTGTTTACATCCGGCGAAATCTAAGTCATGAAATGCTCGTAGCTTCCGGTTTCTTAGGCCATAGAGATGTTTGGAGCCACTCTGGTCTCTGATCAGCTCTATGGTCAGCTGGCTGAATCACCGGCTGCATTCTCAGGTTCCCTGTTGGGACAGGAGAGCCAGAGAAAAACATAGAAGACGGTGGGGGTGGGGGGGGGGCATTCCCTCCCACTGCTTGTAAAAGCAGTCTAGAGGCTAATTAGCCGCTAGGATTGCTTTTACATGAAAGCCGACCGCTGGCTGAAAAGAATGATACCAAGATGATACCTAAACCTGCAGGCATCATTCTGGTATAACCACTCAAAGTCCAGCAACATACCAGTACGTTGCTGGTCCTTGTTGGGCATACATTGTAAACTTTTTTTTTTCATGCAGCCTGTGGGCTGAACGAAAAAAAAATATTGATCAGTGGGTATGCCCACCATTAGAATACCTCCCTTCATCCACCCACTTCTAATGATGGGCATACATGCACCGTTTATATATGCCGAAGCATGGGGGCATCCTCCCGCAAAAGGCAGGAGCAAATTGCTCCTCCACCCACTGCTGCCCCCACGCTTCGGCATATATGCTGAAGTATGTAACTGTGGTGGTGAAATCACCTCCGACAGCGTTGGAGTCACGGCTTTATGTATCGTGGGAGCAAACGCTGTTGCTGTCAAGATAAATAAATCCGCACTGCAACTGAATGGCGTACCTGCTAAGCAAATGATGGTTAACAAAAAACAAAGTAACATTACAGTATAACAGTAATACTTACCATACCTGCAAAGCAAAATACAAAAAAAAACATAGTAAAAAATAAAACATTTAACGCAACCTGTACTTACCTAAAATATATATATGCCGAAGCATGGGGGCATCCTCCCGCAAAAGGCAGGAGCAAATCGCTCCTCCACCCACTACTGCCCCCACGCTTCGGCATATATGCTGAAGTATGTACCTGTGGTGGTGAAATCACCTCCGACAGCGCTGGAGTCACGGCTTTATGTATCGCACGGTGCCACATGCTCCAATCTGATGATCAAACAAGTGACTAAAAAGTGGCACGCTCGTGTAATAATTGTCCACGTACAAGTGGTACCCCTTTCCGAATAAGGGTGACACCAAGTCCCACACTATCTTGCCAGCGCTTCCTATGTAGTCAGGGCAGTTTGTCGGCTCTACGTGACTATCTCTTCCCTCGTAAACCATAAAACTACATGTATAGCCTGTGGCCCTGTCACAGAGCTTATACATCTTGACCCCGTATCTGGCACGCTTGCTGGGAAGGTACTGTTTGAATGACAAGCGGCCAGAAAACTTAATCAGGGACTCATCAACGCAGACAACTTGATGGGGGGTAAACAAGTCTGCAAAACGTTGGTTGAAGTGGTTTACGAGGGGCCGAATTTTGTAGAGCCGATCGTATGCAGGGTCTCCACGAGGACGACAGAGTTCATTGTCGTTGAAGTGCATGAACCGCAAAATCTGCTCGTATCGTGCCCTGGCCATGGAAGCAGAGAACAAAGGCGAATGGTAAATTGGGTCAGTGAACCAATATGACCGCAACTCACTCTTTTTATTCAAGCCCATGAGGAGGGAAAGGCCCAGAAAGATCTTAAATTCGGAAACCGTAATTGGTTTCCAATCTCTGGCAAGGGTGGACTGGGGAATAGTGGCGATGTGTTGACCAGCGTACAAATTGCTTTGGTCCACAATAGATCTATAGAGATCTTCGGTGAAAAACAGCGAATAAAAATCCAGTGGCATAAAGTCAACTGTTTCCACCTGAATTCCGGGTTGGCCAGTGAAAGGGGGAAGTACGGGTGCTGCAGAAGTGGTGGGTTCCCAATTCGGATTGTCCAATGCAGCAGGAAGGGCACTATGGGCACGACGGACCTGTGTTCGTCTTCTTGGTGGCAGCGGGACACTACTAGTGCTTGCCACCTCGCCAGCTTGAACTGCACTTATGGGACTCGCCACGTCACCACGTGATACTGCAGTGCTGGATGTACGACCAGGGTGTACTAGGCCGCTGGTGCTTGCCAGTTCACCAGAAGGAATAGCGGCGCTAGTACTTCTCTGCTCCATACGAGGGACCTGCGGTTCTTGCACTTCAAGGACAGAAGAAGAAGTTCGGGGTCTGGTACGCCTGACCTTAACAGGGACCACAACTCCGTCGTCAGAGCTATCTGTCATGGAGCCGCTGTCCTCTACAGGATCGTATTCTGAGCCTGAATCTGACAGATGAGTGACTTCCTCTTCACTATCTGTCATGCTCAGAAACCTGTAGGCCTCTTCACTAGTGTACCTTCGATTTGCCATTTTGGGCTCTAAATTTAGGGGTACACTAGTGAGACTCACAGGCAAAAAAGCTCCTGACTGTCAGCGACTGTATCAAAACGCTACCAAAAAACTGTTAGCGATCGCAGGGATCAGGCCTGACTCTGCGAACGCTGCAGTTATGTGTGTTTAGTGTTTTGTAAGTGTCAGTTATCGATCGATACTGCACTTGGGTGGGCTGGGCAGGGCTGGGCAGAGGAGCAAAACGCAGGTGCTAGCAGGTATCTGGGCTGATCCCGCTAACACTGCGTTTTTTTGGGGGACCCTAAATTGCTGGGGAGTATAGATCTGATCGGATCAGATATCGATCCGTTCAGATACTATAGCACTAAGGGAGGTGTATGCTGCGTGCGTAGGTGTTAGCGGTACTGGTGCTAACTTGACGCTGCCTGGGGCGACGCAGACCTTATCTGATCCTAAAAACGTAACTTCTATCACCGCCGGGCAATTAGGGGGTTAAACCTTTATAAGGTAATAAACGGCGGGTGCCCTAAAACTATAATAAACTATAATAAACGATAATAAACTGTAATAAACTACAAAAAACAAACTAGCTAACCAGCGTCACCCGTAACACTTATACGGTGATCGCTGGTGAAAGGGTTAACTAGGGGGCAATCAAGGGGTTAAAACCTTTAGCAGGTAGTATATGGGGGTCCCTGTCGCTATAAAACACTCACAGCGAACCTATATACTTACCTCCCTAACTGGCGTCACCTGTGTCACTAATGCAGCGATCAGAAAAACGATCGCTTGGCGACACTGGCGACGGGGGGGTGATCACGGGGTTAACCTTTATTAGGGGGGTTAGGGGGGTACCCTGGACCTAAAGGGGGGTACCCTAGACCTAAAGGGGGCTAACCTAACTGCCCTAACACTTATAACTGTCACAAACTGACACCAATGCAAAAAAAAAAAAAACTGCTATTGGTATCAGAGTGACAGGGGGTACAGGGGGGTGATCGGGGGGTGATCGGGGTGTGAAGGGGGGTGAAAAGTGTGCCTGCATGTTCTACTGGAAGTGTAGTGTTGGTGCACTTACTTGGATGTCTTCTCTCCTCTGCGCCGGGACGAAAAGACCGGCTCCAGGAGAGATGACATCACTTCCTCTCCCTCTGTTTACATTACAGAGGGAGAGGAAGCATTTGATTCGCTGGGAGCGATCGGGAGGGGGTGGCCATCAATGGATGGCCTCCCCCTGACCTTTCATCGCCCGCGAACAAGAGCCGACCGCCTATGGCACCGGGGGGGGGTCCGATTGGACCCCCCGCCCGCGGGAAGGCATCACGTATCAGGTACGTGATTTTGCCTGCCCGTGCCATTCTGCTCACGTATATAGGCGTGAGGCGGTCGGCAAGTGGTTAAACGTCGCCTGTGGAGATTTTTAAGGGTAAAAGTTTGTCGCCATTCCACGAGCGGGCGCAATTTTGACGGGTATCAATTTACTCAGCGTAACATTATCTCTCACAATATAAAAAAAAAAAAAATTGACTAACTTTACTGTTGTCTTATTTTTTAATTAAAAAAAGTGTATTTTTTCCCAAAAAAGTGCGCTTGGAAGACCGCTGCGCAAATACGGTGTGACAGAAAGTATTGCAACGACCGCCATTTTATTCTCTAGGGTGTTAGAAAAAAATGTATAATGTTTGAGGGTTCTAAGTAATTTTCTAGCAAAAAAAAAACAGTTTTTAACTTGTAAACAACAAATTTCAAAAAGAGGCTCAGTCCTTAAGTGGTTAATCTGTCCAACTATCCTCTGCTCTGGCTGCCTTCAGGCGATCCCTGAAAATTCATCTCTTCAGGGAAGCCTATCATGCTTCCAAGGAATCTTTTACCACTTCCATCAGCTCATTCATCACAGTTACAGCCTTTTGTACCACTTGCCCCACCCTATTAGATTGTAAGCTCTTCTGAGAAGGGCCCTCTTAACCCTCTTGTATTTTATTGTACTGTAACTGTATTGTCTCCCTTTTATATTGTAAAGCGCTTGGTGCTATATAAATCCTGTATAATAATAATAATGCAATGCTGTACCCAAACTCATTTTCTATCATTTTGTTCACACAAATTGAGTTTTATTTTGGTGGCATTTAATCACCTCTGGGTTTTTTATTTTTTGCTACATAAACGAAAAGACCAAAAAAAAATGTTTTACTTAGTTTCTGTTATAAAATTTGGATATATCTGAAAATTGATCAATCCCGATGTACTGACAGCCTATCTCATTTCTTGAAGCTCAAAAATGTCAGGACAGTTCACATATACCCCCAATGACCCCTTTTTGGGAAATAACCGCTTGCTGACCGGCCGCTGTCATTTTACTGCGGCAGGTCGGCGCGATCCTGCGAACCGTCATAGCTATACGTTGGCTTGTGGGATGGGGATAGCAGGCGCACACGCGCCACCGGAGGCGCGCACACGCAGCATGTGTGCCGATGCTCGTGGCCAACAGTCTCAATGACCACCGGCCACGAGCGATCGCGGGCACGAGAGGCAGTACAGGTACGTGTAAACACACAAATCCCTGTTCTGTGAGTCTTGATCGTGAGTTCCCTTTTAGCTAGGAACCACGATCTGTCACTTCCTGTAGGTCAGTCCCCTCCCCCTACAGTTAGAACACACACAGGGAACACAGTTAACCCCTTGATCGCCACCCTAGTGTTAACCCCTTCCCTGACATTTTTACAGTAATCAGTGCATTTTTATAGCACTGATCATTGTATAAAGGCCAATGGTCCCAAAAATGTGTCAAAAGTGTCTGATGTGTCCACCATAATGTCGCAGTCCCGATAAAAATCGCAGATCGCCGCCATTACTAGTAAAAAAAAAAATAATAATAAAAATGCCATAAATCTATCCCCTATTTTGTAGACGCTATAACTTTTGTGCAAACCAATCAATATACGCTTATTGCGATTTTTTTTTTTTTTTACCAAAAATATGTAAAAGAATACATATCGGCCTAAACTGAGAAAAAATTTGCTTTTTAAAAAAAAATGGGGTTATTTATTATAGCAAAAAGTACAAAATATTGTGTTTTTTTCAAAATTGTCGCTGGTTTTTTTTTGTTTACAGCGCAAAAAATAAAAATCGCAGAGGTTATCAAATACCACCAAAAGAAAGCTCTATTTGTGGGAAAAAAAGGATGTCAATTTTGTTTGGGTGCAGCATCGCACGACCGCGCAATTGTCAGTTAAAGCGACGCAGTGTCGAATCGCAAAAAATAGCCCGGTCATTCAGCAGCCAAATCCTCCGGGGCTGAAATGATTAAGGTATTTAGTAAGAGGCATGGCGAGTTTTTTAAAGTTGTAATTTTTTGTCATATTTTTTGCAAAATAAAGAAATTTTAAAAATGTATTTTTTCATTTTTTTTATACATACCGCCAACGGGGCAGTACAGAATCATCATAACTGGCATGGTGGTGTGAAAAATTACAGATCGCGCCGCAGCACAGCCCCGCAGGTGTGCGCGAGTCGTGATCCGGGAGGACATCATACCAGATCAAACCCGAATTGACAAGAGTCTTGCCCAGCCGTCATCTTGCTATAGGATGGGTGGGAAGTAGTTAACCACTTGCCGACCGCCAACAGCACATGGGGAGGACGGCTCTCCCAGGCATGGGGGGGGGTATGAAGGTGCTCATTCGTGCTGCGCGAGCTCCCTGGCGGGCGCAGCAGCGTGATCTGCAATCACTGTGCTAAAAAAATAGAACAAAATATTATATATTTTTGTATTTCTGTATCCCTGATCACCGCCACAACAGCCTTATGATGACGCTGTACTGCCATGGTGACAGTATGTAAAAAAAAAGTCAAAAACCAAATACAAATGTTAATTAATTTCTTAATTTTCCAAAATATTGTGACAGAAAAATTACAACTTCAAAAAACTCCCCATGCTTCTTACTAAATGCTTCAGACTGTCTACTTTCCAAAAAGGGGCCATTCACCAAAAAAAGTGTAAAAAGTGAGTAAAGACACAACGCACGTTTTTGACATTTCCTTTACACACACAAATCCCGTTCTCGCTCTGTCAGGAGCAGTGGCATCGCTAGGGGGTGGCTTTTGGGGCTGTAGCCCTGAATCTTGGGCCCATAGCCCCGAGTCTCTGCAGGGGTCCCCAAGGGGAGGGGAGGCTCTCTGGGGACCCTGATGCAAGGGGGAGGCTCTCTGGGGACCCTGAATTTAAGGGGGAGGCTCTCTGGGGACCCTCATTTAAGGGGGAGGCTCTCTAGGGACCCTAATGAACAGGAGGCTCTCTGGAAACCCTGATGTAAGTGGGTGGCTCTCTGGGGACCCTGATGTAAGTGGGGGGCTCTCTGGGGACCCTGATGTAACGGGGAGGCTCTCTGGGGACCATGATGTAAGGGGGGCTCTCTGGGGCCCCTGATGTAAGTGGGGGGCTCTCTGGGGATATACACACACACGTATATTACTGTATATACATGTGTATGCCCGCCCAAACATATGACTTTCTTTACTACGCTGCTATGGGCTCTATCCCCAGATCTTTTGTAGACCTAGCAACGCCCCTGGTCAGGAGTGATCGCAGGTGCCCGTCGTGCAATGTGGCCGCCGGGCATGCGCATCGGCTCCTTAGGGACGCAGCGGGCGTGCGCGCGCAACCTATACTCCTTAAAGCGCCCGCCGTACAGCTATGGCGATTCACGCGGGAGTACCATTCTGCTGTCATCAATCGACGGCGGGGCAGTCGGCAAGTGGTAAAGTGGTTCTAAAGGAAAAAAGTAACCCTGACCCTCCTCTTCTGGGGTCTCCGCCAACACTCCTGGCTCCTCCCTCCTCGGAATCCCTCAATAGGAAGCAGCTTGCTATGGGAGCGCTTGATCCTGAGCCAGGCTCTGTGTGTCCATTATGCACACAGTGCGGGTTGGCCCCTCTCTTTTCAATGGCTGTGATTGACAGCAGCAGGAACCAATGGTTCCTCCTGCTGCCTTGATTTCCAGTGAGGAGAGAAAGAGCCAAGAGCCGCTGCTCTTGGGCACAGTAATCAATCAAAATTGGGCTCTGGTAAGGAGGGGGCTGGGATCTGCACACAGGAGGTTATTTTACTTTAATGATGCAGAAAATGAATTAAGGGAAAAAAATACTAACTTCTACCTTTAGGATCACTTTAAGATGAGAGAATTGTACTCTAAACAGGCACACAATTAAGAAATGGTTTGACAGGTAACATTCTGAGAGCAGCAGAGGACGAAATTTATGATCCAAGCTGTAACCTTGTAGTAAATCTGTGGCACAGTCTGTCTCACCGCTCCTGTTTAGCATTGCCTTGTTGTACACCAGAATTGATAAATGTCCTCCATTGTGTATAAATTTGGCAGTTAACTGTTCAAACGCTTCTAAAAATCCCACTGCAAATCTTCAGACAGCCTATGCCTACCTAAAATCAATAAAGTGAAACACCCACAGTGCTCACCCATAGTGCAGACCTTGTGATCCAGGCTGCTGTGTTGTGTATTACAGTTTTGTAATGTAGGCTTTTTGTGCTTCGTCTAGCCTCCCGATTATCCTTTCTCGTTGTTCCCTCACACAATAGAAGCAATTGTTGGTTTCCATATCTTGCACTGATGATGGCCAAAAAGATTGAAACCACTGCATGCAAAATTGAAATACACTATATTACCAAAAGTATTGGGACGCCTGCCTTTACACGCACATAGCTTTAATGGCATCCAAGTCTTAGTCCGTAGGGTTCAATATAGCGTTGACCTACCGTTTGCAACTATAACAGCTTCAACATTTCTAGGAAGGCTGTCCACGAAGTTTAGTGCGTGTATGAGAATGTTTGATTATTCTTCCAGAAACGTATTTGTGAGGTCAGGCACTGATGTTGGATGAGAAGGCCTGGCTTCACAATCTTTGCTCTAATTCATCCCAAAGGTGTTCTATCGGGTTGAGGTCAGGTCTCTGTGCAGGCCAGTAAAGTTCCTCCACCCCAAATTCACTCATCCATGTCTTTATGGACCTTGCTTTGGGCACTGGTCCAAATCATTTGGTGGAGGGAGGATTATGGTGTGGGATTATTTTTCAGGGGTTCAGATTGGCCCCTTAGTTACAGTGAAGGAAACTCTTCAGGCATTGTCATTTTGGACAATTTCATGCTCCCAACCTTGTGGGAACAGTTTGTGGAGGGCCCTTCCCTGTTCCAACAACACTGCATGACCTCACAAATGCGCTTCTGGAAGAATGGTTAAACATCCATATAGACATTGGAAAGAACAACAGTATGGTTGCTACTAAACTGATAATACTGTATGTATTATACCTGTTTGTGTAGCAGATGGCGCTGCAGCGTTATAGTGTGTGTATTCTATGGTAAGGTAATCAGAGGAAGTACCATCCCTAATGTGTTTTATGCACTTGTTCGTGTTCTCTTCCCGATCTATGATAAAAGGCATGTAATGTATTTCTCCATGAAAGTAAAGCTAATTGCTGAAACAAGAAGCTTCCAGCGCATGATTTCAATACTCTGCACAACAGGTTACGGGCCCAACGCACCGAACGTACCCAGCAGGCACCCAGGCATCCAGGCACTGGAAAGAATTGTACTGTGAGTCAGTGAGTACTGTATACAAGCTACTGAAAGATGGCAAGTGGTTAAAATGTGAAGTTTGCAATAGCAAAGCTGAACAATGCCAATGACCAGCTGTGGAAGTTTAAACTGGAAATGTTTTTTAGCAAGGATGACTTGTGGCAAGTGCTGAATACAGACAGACCCACAGACAGAGAGACGGAGGACTGGGATAGGAAGAACAGACAGGCAAAATCGACTAAAAGCTTACCAATAGAAGATGGTCAGCTTATCCACATAAGAACAGAGAAAATGGCCAAAGGTATGTGGACTTCATTACAGAAACTACATGACCGTTCAAGTCTAAGCAGAAAGCTTGAAGAAAGTTGAATAAGATGAGACTAGAAGAAGGCCAGCAAATGTGTGACCACGTGAATGCTATGCTAGAAATCATAGAGCAGCTACAAGCCATCAGAGAGGACATCAAAGATAACCATACTGTTGCCCTGCTCCTCTTCAACCTTCCAGAGACATGTACTGCTCTTATTAATGTTTTAAAAACCAGACCCGAGCAGGAGCTGACACTGGAACATGTCAAAGGCAAATGAATTGATTAATATGACAGAAGGAAAGAAAATATGCACCATGATGACAAAGCTCTTAAGATGTACAAAGGTGCAAAGCACAACAAATAAAAGCAGAGCCTGTTTTCGCTGTAAAAGGACCGGTCACTAAAGGACTTTTCTATCTGAAAAGCTGAGCAGCGAAAGCTAGAGCTATCCACAAAAGAAAGAGCCAAAACATCTACAAAGGAAACTGCAGATACATAATGGAGTGGCACCTTTAAAATGACACAGAGTGGCAAGCCACACGGCTGGTGCATAGACTCAGGAGCCACAAGCCACATGACTAGCGATGAGACCTTCTTCACAAAAATTGATTACACTGCAAAAGTCAAAGTTTTCCTTGCAAACGGAAAAGCATCATTGCCGAAGGTAAGGGCCAGGGCTTTCTGAACTGCATTACACCACATGGCAAGCAGGGTATCCTTGTAAAGAAAGTGCTGCATGTTCCAGAACTAGAAGGCAGCCTTTTATCAGAGAAAAGTCTTGCAAACAAAGGTCTCACAGTTAAGTTCCAGGGTGATGAATGTACAATTCACAATAATAAGCGATTCCTCGCAAAAGGAAAACTGGATGATCACCTTTACAGGCTCATCACCACAGACCAGCAAGCCAATATAGTCTTTAATGACCTACACAACAAACCTTCGCTTATGGCACAGGCGGCTGTGGCAGAGAAGTCCAGAAGCTATACAGGACATTATAAAGAGAGGTTGATCAGAAGATTTGACAATAGCGCCTTGCAAAGTGCTCATTAAAATGCAAGTGCTGTATTGAAGCAAAAGCCACACGTGCTCCCCTTCCACAGGCTTCTCAAAGAAAAAACACCCACCCCCTGCAGCTTATACACAGTGACGTATGTGGTCCAATGAAAACTCCTACGTCAGGTGGGAACAGATATCTACTGATCTTCATTGATGATTCTTCCAGGTACCCAACTACTTATCTGATGAATGATTATCAAAAATGAAACATCAGAGAAACTTCAAGAGTTTGTTGCCATGTCTAGCAAAAACCTCCAACGGAAACCAGGAATAATACGCACCAGCAATGGGGGAGAATACATAAGCAAAGAAGTGGCCCCATATCTGAAGAGACAAGGAATAGTACACCAGACAACCACACCATACACTCCTGAACAAAATGGTGTAGCAGAAAGGAAAAAAAATCGCACTCTTATAGAAATGGCCAGATGCAGGTCATTTTTATTTTTGAGCAGGGGAGGATTGGGAAACTTTGGCCTTGGGGTGAGCCCAGTGAAATTTTATGGTAGGGACAGATTTGCTAAAGCAAGTGATCCATGCAAAGTATGCCATGGTGCCATAGTGATTGGTGGGCATGGTGAAAGGTGGATAAACAGGGCAGAGAGCATACCAATATAGTATAGCAATAACTAATGCAGATAAAATCATTAAATCAATGCACTTACAGGAAGAAGTAAAAAACTAGCTTTTCTGAGGTCCAGAGATATTATGAGATGTTATCCATGTCTAATCCAGGATACCTCCTCTGGCTGTGGCCAGTGGCAGGGTTAAAAGCTAAAAAAAATAGGATTTGTGATCGACTCTGCTGGATCCACTAGCACATGGGACAAAGCGGAGCTTCCAAAGGCCAAAAGGTGGAGAAAGGTGGGTTCTCCTAAAGGACTTAGTCTATTGTGAAGCACCTTCATATCTTCCAGAATCAGCTTCTGTTGCGGCTTTTGGCATTCAGTCGTATGATATCCCAGAGCCTCAAAAGAAATTAGTGCTGGAAGACTTTCCTCTGCCAGAAGCTGTGATAACAGATCTGAATGGGGAGCATGTAGGCAGGTGGAGTAGGTGGTTGGGAACGACGTTGTATGCCTGAGGGCTAATGATTCCGCTCTATCGCTAAACCTTACCTCTTTAGTCTGACAGTAAACAAAGCAGACAAATAACCACCATTTATTACTGGCACAAGTGGGAACCTGGCATATGCCTCTGCCATGTGCTGCAGGCGTCAACTTGGAAAAGCCTGTGTCTAGTTTTGACAGAGATTTTGGTGACCATTTTTGGAGGCAAATGTGCTATTAATAGCTCAATCTATAGAACAAGGAGGCCATGGATTGAGTAAGGGACCTAAGGGCAGGAGCCTGTTTGGTAGGGACATGTTGTCTTCACCCCCTCCAGCCTGGGGAGTGGTTTAGAGCCCAATGGGTGCTGGAAAGTCATATTACCAGATCCCAATGGCCAGACAACCCAACAGGGTGCACTCACGGTTTTCAGCAACGTGGCAAGAGCAGGATTTAGCTAGCCTGACAGCGTCTGTTGAGAGGGGCGGAATGTGGCCTGGTCATCTTGTGCCCAACCGGGAAGGTATCCAGAAACAACCTTCCCTATCACTAGTGCTGTCCCTAGCAAGCGGGGTACCTCTACCTACGCTACCCACTCACATCAAGCTAACCAAACCTGGGAGCCAGGGCCTTAAATAGTCTCTACCTGACCCATGATGGCCACCAGAGTCACATGGGGTGGAAACATCTAACTGGATTGCTTCCCCACTGACCCCAGGAAACCATAGAGGAACCCTGTTCCCCATGGCTTCCTCTCCAGCTGCAGAACTTCTATGGTTGAGTGCCACCTGCAGTGGAGAAAACATACTGCACATGTCTACAGACAGCCCTATACCCAGGAGCTTATATAAGCACTTGACTATTGTTCTAACTTGTGCCTGATGTCAATTGTCTCATACTGTACAGAAGTGATTGTGAAGATGTTGCTGTCTTTGGCGGTTTCTTATTTATAAAAACTTCCTTATGGGAACAGTTGTGTCGCCTTCTCTTTTACCCTCCACAAGCAAATAGCAATATAATGCCACAGCTGACACTGGGGGGCCCATATCTGATGGATGTCTCTTTACTCAGAGCCATCAGCCCAACATATCCTATTAATATTGGTCCAGGGGGAAAATGCCCGGTTCTCCCTGCTTTGGATAGCCTTCCTCTTGCTTCCTGTAGTCAACAACAGAGGGTTTTAACCAATAACTGTATAAAAAGCATAAAAAATGATTTTGCCTGTAGTTGCAAATCAAACGCTGAATAGATCCCTTGTTTTTCTGGACTTTGATGACAGTGTTAACCTAGAACTACCTTTTTCTTATTTCAAAAAGGCAATGCAGAGCTTTACATGATATTATTGGAGGGCTTTTTAATTTCCCTTCGCCCTCTTATGCCGCGTACACACGATCAGAAATGCCACCAGAAAAACTAGGATGAGAGCTTTTTATCGGAAAATGCGACCGTGTGTATGCTCCATCGGTCTTTTGCTGGCGGAATTCCAGCCAGCAAAAGATTGAGAGCATGTCCTATCATTCCTATCCAAAAATGTGTTCGTCTGTATGCAATTCGGACACGCAAAAAATCACGCATGCTCGGAAACAATTTGACGCATGCTCGGAAGCACTGAACTTCATTTTCTCGGCTCGTCGTAGTGTTGTACGTCACCGCGTTCCTGACGGTCGAAAGTTCAGAGAACTTTTGTGTGACCGTGTGTATGCAAGGCAAGCTTGAGCGGAATTCTGTCGGAAAAACCATCCAAGCTTTTTGTGACGGAAATTCCGATCGCGTGCACGCGGCATAAGTCCTTTAAACCTAACTGACTCTTTTGTTTATAATAAACTTCACTGCATGAATAAATGTTGAGCCTATTTTTTGACTTTTTATTCTCAGCAGTATGGCTATCGAGACCAAGATGGCGTCCGCCGCCATTTCTATACAAAGATGGAACATACAGTCATTTTCTCCTGGCAGCCTGTGTAAAAGTTTTCTGTGCCAGAACTCTACTCTGAATAGAATCCAACATGAAAAAATACCAAATAATGCATGTGCTCTTCTGAATAGCTTTGATAACATGGTGACATACAATATGTTCTTTTTAATTCGGTCTTAGTGCCTCCGCCATTGTCAGCTCTCTTAAAGAAATTTTAATTGCGTTGGAGAGACGATAAAGAGGGGTCATTATAAGTAGTTGGTACAACAAAGCAGTTATAAGAATCGGTTGCATTAAGGAGATTTTTTCAGTTGAAATATAGAAAGAACCTGCTAATTTTCTCATTCACTGCTGAATGGGGGAGAAAGCCGCAGTCTGCAGGGGTTTCTCTACTTATTAGAATGTAAGGAAACATTGCAAGCACTTATGCCAACTCAAAGAACTCTTGACTGTAACTGAGTCCTTTGGATTCTGTTCAGCATTTAACCCTTGCAATCTCGAGAACATCTCGTGAACATCTTAAAGACTATGCGTCAACAGTCCTCAGCAAACTCCCGGGCTTCTTTACTAAAGCTAACGCAACCATATGTCTTCTCCAGAGCAGCCAATGAAATGCCAGCTGTCGTTATTGGTTAGAAAATCAAATCTAACTGGCTGTGATGGGGTAGACATTGTGCCCTGGTGTCTGTTTAGTGTTTATTTAATTTTTAATGCGCACTTGAACAGCAGCCAAAATGGTATAGTAGGTTTTAGAACGAACAGGGAAGATTTCGAGCCTCTTTCAAGTCTTAAAGCTGAACTGTGGCTCTGCTTGCACTGAAAGGGTTAACCCCCTTTTCCTGTCTAGGGAATTGGCGGTGCACTTTCACTTACCTGATCATAGCTCCCCCTACACTCTAGCAGTGAACTGTTCTGTGACATACTCATGCTATGGCTATGCATCAATCCTTATGACTTCAGAGGACCTTAGATTACTAGAGCATAGTGGAGAGCAGGCTGCAGGGACTGGTGTAGCCTGCAGGAGCAGGGCATCAGTTAAGTATGTAGGCAGGGGCAGTCTTAACCCCCCACTGTAGGTGGCACTCAACCAAAGCAGCAATGCAGTAGGGTGACTTCCTGTGGTGAGCAGGGTTTCAGCTGTCTGATTGGACGCTGGTGCCCCAGTAACCTCAGTGGGCATCTTGGGTCAGGGCAGTGTCTATTTAAGACACTGGCTCCTGTGTTTGAGTGGTCAGTGTAGGACAGATTCTCCATCTCTCGGGGACAGCGCATAGCTGTAGGGGAAGGTTCCAGAGGATTAGGGAGAGTGCAAGAACTATGTCTACATCCGCTTTAGGAAGCCTACCTTTTTGGATGTGGACCAGCCAGGCCTCAGTGCAGATGCTGTCGGCATCAAACCAGACTATAGACCATTACCACAGTTCGTAAGTGGCTCTCGATGGCTGTGCCTACCCGCCTGGCTTACTGGTACTTTGTTGGAACTTTTTTCACTATACTGCATTTGTTTTTCTTGACGTCTGTGTGTTTACTGCCGCCACACCACATTGCACCCTGCTCACTAGTCAATACTAAAACAGGTATGCCCAGTCCCCCTATAAAATAAAAAAGCAGTCAGCGTTCCTCTTAAAGACTTGAAGGACCTTACGCTTGCTAAAACACTGTGTATCACAAACTATTTATGCTTTTATTAAATAAAATATATAATATTCATTTCACCCTTTTTCACCTTTTTTAACCCTTTGTTGCATCTCAGTCCAACTACTCCCAAATATCTATCAACATGCAATCCAGCAATGGCTTACTGGCATGTCTCTGGGTGGGTTTCCTGGTGGTGCCAGCAGTGGACCATGCCTGCCAAATGTGTGTTGAATTGGCCACTTGTATTCTTCATCAGAAGCTTGGTTGACATTGACAACGCTAAAGACAGGGAAAGAGCATTCTCAACCTATACTTGGAAGTGCCTAAACAAGGACCTTCTTGGCAGTATCACCAAGTATTATTTTATCGAAAGACAGACCTGGAGGAATAAATGGAGATGCTACATGACTGGGCAGAGGAATACTCCTAAAATTCAAGTGGAAAGTGTAGATGCAAGAGATCTTACCTGACTTGAGGATTGTAGTCAAGTGGTTGGATGAAGCCACATGGTTTAGGAGCTCATTCCAGATGCATGGTGGAGAGCATACAATTGTCTCGCCCACGACCAGTGTTTCTTATACATCAACTGGGTTGGGTTTTAGGAGGACTTATCATGACAGGTTGGCCAGTAGGGGGTCTGTGGAATAGTGGGATGGTTAGAAAATGTGTGGTCCATATGAGGCTGTGGTGCTTCCCCTTTTTGTTACCAGTTGTCTTTACCAACCTCAGTCTTTTGTGAAGGCAGAGGATGCTCAATTTGGAGCTGTACTCAAGTGGGCGGGGTGCAGCTGGGGACATGGTTGGCTCATAGTCGATCCTTAGGTCAGCAGACACCAAAGAACTCCTCTAAGAATCTAAGAATTGTCATGTTATTTTCAGTATGGTTCATTTGTTTTGGTTATTTATTCATTTTCTTTTATATGGCTAATAAAGGGCTGTTGTGGAACATGGGGTTCATTGAGGGGATGAAATTGACTAATTCAGCAGTCATGCTGCAGATTTAAAAATATTGAAAATTACATTTAAAAGCTTAAATTATATTTTAGTGAATGGGGTTTACCTTTTTCCATCAATAGAATGGTCTTCCAATCTTCATATTACAGTAATCTGTGGTGGAATAGCTATGTTTTGGCTATACCCCTCATTCCAAATGTGCCCACATAGTCTTGTGCTGAGGAAGAGAGGGGGTGGGGGGGTGGGGGTGGGGTGTCTGACAATTCCCGTTAAACGCACTGGGCTGTGTGGTCCCCAACTGGTGCCTACTGAACTGCTCAATTGTATTTAACTTCTCTAAGTGGCGGTAAGGGTATGTGCACATAGTCATATGAAAATACCACAACTAATAACCAATCTCTTGCTGGCAGAAGCTAGCATTAAGATTTTGTTTAAAAAGTACTCTGTGCACTGTTAGCATGTAACATTTAAGCTATGTTTACATGTGTTCAGGTGTGCAGCAATAATGCAACCTAATGGTTGCTAGGGAAAAGGTGGCTATTGTCTTCCATTGCTAACACTCAGCTAGCTATTAGCGACTAGTGTCCTCAGTTGCTAGGACGCAGATGGCTATTTTCACCTAGCTTCCTCTGTTGCTAGGATGCAGACAACTATTCAATGGCTAAGTCACAGCTAGCGATTGCTGACTAGTGTCCTCAGTTACTAGAACGCAGGTGGCTATTGTCTCCTAGAATCCCCTGTTGCTAGTACACAGATGGCTGTTGCAGCCTAGCATCCTCTGTTGCTAGGATGCAGACAGCTATTGTTCTCAAGGGCTAGGACACAGGTAGCCATTGCCGACTAGTGTCCTCAGTTGCTAGGACGCAGATGGCTATCACAACCTAGCTTCCTCTGTTGCTAGAACACAGGCAGCAATTGCAGCCAGGCATCCTCTGTTGCTAGGAAACAGACAGCTATTCTCAATGGGTAAGACACAGGTTGCTATCACAGGCTAGTGTCCTTAGTTGCTAGGACACAGGTGGCTATTGTCACTTAGCTTCCTCTGTTGCTAGGACACAGGTGGATATAGTAGCTAGCATCTTCTATTGCTAGGATGGAGATGGCTAGTGTTCTCAATGGCTAGGACACAGGTAGCTATTGCTGAGTAGTATCCTCAGTTGCTAGGATGCAGACTGCTATTGTCCTCAATAGCTAAGACACATGAAGCTATTGCTGACTAGTGTCCTAAGTTGCTAAGAGGCAGGTGGCTTTTGTCACCTAGCTTCCTCTGTTGCTAAGACACAGGTGGCTATTGCAGCTAGCATCTTCTATTGCTAGGAATGCGACAGCTAGTGTTCTAAATGGCTAAGACATAGGTAGCTATTGCTGAGTAGTATCCTCAGTTGCTAGGATGCAGGTGGCTTTCATCTCCTAGAATCCTCTGTTGCTAGCACACAGAAGTCTACTGCAGCCTATCATCCCCTGTTGCTAGGACGCAGGTGGCTCTTGTACTCCATAAGGGTACAAGCACAAACTCTTACTTCGTACGGTGGAAAATATGATCTAATACTTAGGACCTTAGACAGAGATTTCTCTGTTTGCTTTTATGTATTTGAACGCAGCACATGCTTACTGATCTTTAAGCAGTCGCACGCATGGGCCCGTAGAAAATAATACACCTGCATTCAAATCTGTAAAAAATACTGTTAAGAAAAGTTTTTTCCACGGCTGATTACTTCCTATGTCTCTGGACACCTTAAAGCCCAACTGAAGTCACAAAAGTAGATATTCCATCAGATAGATGCTGTACAGCCTTCTCCATCTTCATAATCCTCCGTCATGAAAAAGATGAGAGGTTGGAAGTCCCGGCTGACAGTAAGGTGCGCACCAACCTCAATGGAGCTGTTGGTGCATTTGGCTGTGAAATCACCTGAAAAGGATTATGATGAATGAAACATTCGAGAAATAAGAAGAAATACCTCTGTAATTTTTGCAGCGGATGTTAGATGTGCCGGCTCAGCAGAAGGAATATAGAGCAAGTTTCACAATCACAGCCAGACAAAAGGTCATTTTGTAAAACCGTCTAAACAGAAATTTAGCAAGTCGAGGGCAAGCCCTTTTTTTTTTTTGGCTTTTGGAATCTTTTCCAGGAACCATAAAGGTTAATTGCGAATCACAGATCAATCCGCCACTCCAAGTGATGTAGTAGATGGAGGAAAGAATTCAGATGTAGGTGGGGTACAAGGTAGCCCAGGCTGGCTGATAAGGCCATGACTGATGTCCCACTGGACTAACAGCAGTTTGCCAACAACTTTACAAATCTAATGGCTAATCTTTTTTGTGTACCTACCTCGTGTTGCTGTGCTGTGAATTTGATGTCAACTGCATTCGGATTTGAGAATTCTCTGTTGTATGGTTGCCTAGTGGTTGTTCTGTCCCACTTAAATTTATTTTTTTTCTGTGGTTCTATTGAATTGTTTCAAGTTACTGTTGTTTGATGAATGCTGACATTTAGTGGCCATGTTGGCCCACAACAACTTATTTACTTATGTTATTTGGTATTTCCCTATGTCTTCCCCTCCTGCTTAGTGTTAGTTCAGACCTAGCTAGAAACTCGGTGTTAGTTTTTCACAGAGACAGAGCTTAGGAAAGTCATTGTGTTCTAATGCCGTGCTACACACGATAGGATTTTCCGACGGAAAATGTGTGATAGGACCTTGTTGTCGAAAATTCCGACCATGTGTGGGCTCCATCACACATTTTCCATAGGAATTTCCGACACACAAAGTTTGAGAGCAGGCTATAAAATTTTCCGACAACAAAATCCGTTGTCGGAAATTCCGATCGTGTGTACACAAATCCGACGCACAAAGTGCCACGCATGCTCAGAATAAATTAAGAGATGAAAGCTATTGGCTACTGCCCCGTTTATAGTCCCGACGTACGTGTTTTACGTCACCGCGTTCAGAACGATTGGATTTTCCGACAACTTTGTGTGACCGTGTGTATGCAAGACAAGTTTGAGCCAACATCCGTCGGAAAAAATCCTAGGATTTTGTTGTCGGAATGTCCGATCAATGTCCGACTGTGTGTACGGGGGATTAGAGAAGATTTGTCATTATAATTTTTTACAGTTCTGTCCCCTATAGGACATATCACATACAATATTTTTTTCTATGTTTCTAAGTGCACTCTAACCCTAATTAGGAGTTCCAACCTGACAACCCCCCACATGTGGCTGATCGACAACAGCTAGGAAGGAGACAGCTGATTCATAGTTGCAACTTATCTCAACTGGGGGAACTTTTCCCAGACAAGCAGATGAGCAATGGCAAAAAAGAATGGAGAGGGAAGGGTAGGCGTCTGCGACTGCATTCCTCTTGCCATTGCTTTTCTAGTGAAATTGAGACAAGTTGCAGCTATGAATCAGCTGTCTCCTTCATAGGGCAGGTCAGAATTCATAACAAGGGTTAGAAAGCACTTATAAACTTGGTATAAAGTATTACATTTGCTTTGCCCTATATGGGAAAGAAATGTAAAAAAAATGATATACTTGCCGACCACAATAAGTATATATGGTGCAGTTTGCAAGTGGTTTACAGGGGTTATGGCTGAAGCTGTCAGCCATAACCCCGGTATTTTTTTTTTCTTCAGTCGGCGACTCCCTTTCTCTTGAAAGCGGTCCAAGTGGCTCATTAGCCGGCTGGTCACAGAGGCGAACAAAGACCAGATCATCTTTGATCACCTCTATGGCCTTGGAGGACTGGAGCGACATCATGATGCCACTTCCGGTCCAGGGTGGAAGTTAACACTTTTTTTTTTAAAGCAAAAGATCCAAAGAAATTTTTTTTTACTTTTAAAGGTAAAGAAGAGCTTTGGGGTCTTTTTGACCCCATATATCTTCATAAAGAGGACCTGTCATTCTTATTTATATTACAGAGGATGTTTACATTCTTTGCAATAGGAATAAAAGTGATAAAAAAAAAAAATCAAAGGGACAGTGAAAAATGTAAAAATAAAATAGATAAGATTTTTTTTTTTTTTAAAGCATCCCCATCCCTCTGTGCTCACGTGCAGAAGCAAACGCATACATAAGTCGTGCACGCATATCTAAACAGTGTTTGCATCACACATGTGAGGTATTGCTGCGAACATTACAGTGAGAGCAATCATTTTAGCACTAGACTTCCTCTGTAACTCTAAACAGGTAACATGTAAAAGTATTTAAAGCATCACCTATGGAGATTTTTAAGTACTATATTTTGTCCCCATTCCACGAGCGTGCGCAATTTTAAAGTGTGACATGTTCGGTATCTATTTACTCGGCCTAGCATCATCTTTCATATTTTATATTGGGGTGTATACTGTATGTATTTTTTTTTTTAATTGCATTTGAAAAACAGCTGCACAAATACCATGTGACATAAAAAATTGCAACGATCGCCATTTTATTTCCTAGGGTCTCTGCTAAAAAAAAAAAATATATATATATATATATATATATATATATATATATATATATATATATATATATAATGTTTGGGGGTTATAAGTAATCTTCTAGCAAAAAATACTGATTTAAACTTGTAAACAAAAAAGTTCCAGAAAAAGCCTGGTCTTCAAGTGGTTATAAGATAATTATGAGGAAAAAAGGAAGGAGGGGGGTAATGGGGTTGTTGGGACTTTACATGAGGCAATGAATGGGTAAATTCATTCGCCCTTATTCCCTATAGTTTGTCAACATCAATAGAAGGAAATGGTTGGAACTTGAAGCACTGCTAAAAAATAGAGTCACATGATAGTGGATTCCAAAAAAGAACTCCTTGACAATTTTTTGTACATAGTAATATCATGATTTACAACCAATCTAAGGATAATAATACATAACTATACAGTAGTACACTACAATTGTAGGGGTTCATAATCAGCATAATTCGTAAATAATCATAATAAAAAAAACACCAATATTTAATAGCTTTTGTAATGTGGAATCTCAGGATCACATGATTATATGGTGTAGCATAAGGCAAATCTCTACGCGTTTCGTGGAGTCTATTCACTCATCAGGAGTAGTTAAAAATACAGAGATCTATAATAAAAAGGGAAATAGCAAAATGAACAAATGCTGGACATAAGCAAAGAAAGAGCGAAGGTAAGATGAAATGTTTACCAAACAAGATAATTAAGTTACCTGTGGATGGTGCAAAGTCAGCAGGTGACGATACTGTCTGGAGGGGGGGGTGTAGAAGTTGCAGGGTACGACAATCCCTTGGGGATACTTCAGTAATTCCAATAAAACGTATAAAACGTATTTCAGTCTTTGGAAGTTAGTGAACAAGACAGATATTGAGATGTTTTTTTTTTCTCTCCCTCCTCTCTATGTGGTTGGGAAATTCTTGAAGACTGTGTAAAGTTTTCAGGCTAACGGTGTGTATCCAATGTGATTAACAGGCTCCTTATATCTGACAGGCCTAGCAGGAGAACAACCAATTTTATGGCTACAGAGAAGATCCTTTTCTGCGTGACTTTCGTTCTCTTTGGTGTTGTTTTTAAGATTGAAAACACATACGCTGAGGCATTGGTACTTATTACATACCTCTAGAAACTGCTTCCGAGGGAGCCAAGGAAACGTATGATTTATTTGAAGTGGAAAAATAAGTCTCCCGTCAATATTTCAAGGTTTTCAGCTGCCTGGGGCTGTCTCTGCCCAGAGATCTATAAGCTTATTAAATAAAGAGTGGTCGCCCCTTCATTAACGCAACACGATGGAACGCTAAGTGTGAATGGGTCCTAAATGAATAAGGTCAGTATTTACTGAAGTATCTAAATGGAGCCTCTTAGGAAAGTCACAAAGGAACCACAATGGTGGCCGTAAGCTGGTTACCATAGACAAAAACTCAATGCAATTTCTTCTGCGTTAATATTGTCCATAACAACCATAACAATGATTGGAAGCTGATTTTCATAGATAATAACTCTATGTTCTTTATCTTTCTTCTATTTAAAGTGCATCTCCACCATTGTGTGAATTTTCAATTATAATGTTTAATGAACACTAAAACCTCATTTACACAGGCAGCCAGGGGGCAATAAAAATAGGCGGCTGAGCTGTTCCCAAACTGACAAGTCGCACGTTCGTGCCCATGTTAGTAAACATTTCTGTGATTGCAGAGCTGCAAAACTTGTGTTTGGTGGAGATCATGATATCAACACCTTGCCTCTCCGCCTTGTCTAATTAGAGAAAGCTGTGCATTCATTTAGAACATGCAAAGCTTTCTCTGCATGCCACCCGTGCCAAAGAGGCCTCCTGTGTTCAGCGGGCAACAGCGTAGCAATAAGGCACTGTGGCAGTGCCTACTACAGTGCTTTTCAGCTTCAAGGGGGATTGGCCAGGTATGGTATGTACACTATATTGTCAAAAGTATTGGGACACCTGCCTTTACACGCACATGACCTTTAATGGCATATCAGTCTTATGCCCCGTACACACGGTCGGACATTGATCGGACATTCCGACAACAAAATCCTAGGATTTTTTCCGACGGATGTTGGCTCAAACTTGTCTTGCATACACACGGTCACACAAAGTTGTCAGAAAATCCGATCATTCTGAACGCGGTGACGTAAAACACGTACGTCAGGACTATAAACGGGGCAGTAGCCAATAGCTTTCATCTCTTTATTTATTTTGAGCATGCGTGGCACTTTGTGCGTCGGATTTGTGTACACACGATCGGAAATTCCGACAACAGGTTTTGTTGTCGGAAAATTTTATATCCTGCTCTCAAACTTTGTGTGTCGGAAAATCCGATGGAAAATGTGTGATGGAGCCCACACACGGTCGGAATTTCCGACAACAAGGTCCTATCACACATTTTCCGTCGGAAAATCTGACCGTGTGTACAGGGCATTAGTCCGTAGGGTTCAATATTGAGTTGGCCCACTCTTTCCAGTTATAACAGCTTCAACTCTTCTGGGAAGGCCGTCCACAAGGTTTAGGAGTGTGTCTATGGGAATGTTTGACCATTCTTCCAGAAGCACATTTGTGAGGTCAGGCACATATGTTGGATGAGAAGGCCTGGCTCACAGTGTCCACTCTAATTCATCCCAAAGGTGTTCTATCGGGTTGAGGTCAAGTTCCACCACCCCAAACTCGCCCATCCATGTCTTTATGGACCTTGCTTTGTGCACTGGTGGAAATCATTTGGTGGAGGGGGGATTATGGTGTGGGGTTGTTTTTCAGGGGTTGTGCATGACCCCCTAGTTCCAGTGAAGGGAACTCTTAAGGTGTCAGTATACCAAGGCATTTTGGACAATTTCATGCTCCCAACTTTGTGGGTACAGTTTGGGGATGGTTTGGGGATGGCCTCTTCCTGTTTCAACATGACCAGTGCACAAAGCAAGGTCCATTGACATGGATAAGCGATTAGTTTGGGGTAGAGGAACTTGACTGGCCTGCACAGAGTCCTGACCGCAACCCCATAGAACACCTTTGGGATGAATTAGAGTATAGACTGTGAGCCAGGTCTTCTCATCCAGCATCAGTGCCTGACCTCACAAATGCGCTTTTGGAAGAATGGTCAAACATTCCCATAGACACACTCCTAAACCTTGTGGACAGCCTTCCCAGAAGAGTTGAAGCAGTTATAGCGGCAAAGGGTGGGCCAACTCAATATTGAACCCTACGGACTAAGACTGGGATGCCATTAAAGTTCATGGGCGTGTAAAGGCAGGTGTCCCAATACTTTTGACAATATCGTTTAGTATAGAAAGTTTTTCCAAGGAAAAATTCTAGGGGTGAGTCCTCAAACCCTGTCCCTGGTAAACCATGGCAGTTTTCAGGTGCTGTGGTGTCTGCCTTTTCCTCTACAAAGATTTGGCCAGGCACAGCACAGTCTTTTGTGGAGAGACATCCTCTCGATGCGGAGAAACATCTCCGTCACAGCATTCCCCAGAGCTCATTTTGTTACTGACTCCAGGAATATTAGCTTGCTGCAAAACAAACAGACACAAAGGCAGTTTAACATCCCTGTAAAAGCACCCTAGGGCATGATGTACTGAAGAAGCCTACAAATACTGCAGACAGCTCAGTACCTGCAATACATGCTCACAGATTCATACAGCTAAGCAACAGAGATGGGGTTATGAGAAGGAGCAATGTGCACAGCCCAGCAACCTATAGCAGAATTCATCCTCCTGTCTGGGCTCCCAGTAACAAGACTTATCGCTACGATTGCTGCTGCAAGGGTAGCCATAGATGGGCAGATATTTGAGAGAGAATGGCAGGACATATTTGACTGCCCTGGAAAAGAGCTGTATAAACGTTACATACGAATATTTCATATTTACAATTTCTAGCTAGCACGTGATGCTTTAAATTCATTTTTGCATATTCATCAGAGTAATCTTAACAGCTATGCTGGCAAAAAAAGAGTTTAGCCTCCTGTCAACTGTCCAACTCATATATGCTGCAGCAGGGCAAGTGGGCATTAATGCTCATGTGCCAAAGCATCTATGATGCACCACTGTTGTGCGATGAGGGTGTGCTTACTGCACACTGCCAGCACACTGACTGAGCTTCCACGGTTAAAGTGGTGTTCCGGCTGAAATTATACTTTTTAAATAAAAATATCCCTATAATACACAAGCTTAATGTATTCTAATAAAGTTAGTCTGTAAACTAAGGTCTGTTTCTTTAGTTTATAGCAGTAGTTTGTTGTTTTATAAACTTACAGCAGGCCGTGGCCATCTTAAGTGTGGGCATCTGAAGCCAGACTGTATTTCTTCCTGGATCTCAAACTTGCAGATCTCGCACATGCTCAGTGCAGCACAAGCAGTGTAATAGGTTTCTGGTCAGGTTTCCATAGCAACGGCAGTGTCAGAGGAAGTTGCCGCCCCTTCCCAGAAGGCATTGCAAACAGGAAATGATGCGATGGGCCTCGGCCAGGGAGGAGGAAGTGAAAAATGAATACAGCAGATATACAATGGGTGCTGAGAAAAAAAATTTAAAAATATCCAATTCGTTTACAGTGCACAGTTTAGTGAGGGATGCTGAAGAGTTGTAAAAGTGGGTGGAACTCGACTTTAACAACCGGAAGCCGGTGGGAGGGACACATAATCACGTGCAAATCTCACTGACATCTGAACATATAACTGAGAGTCCAAAGGGCCTGGACTCTTTATCTCAGGGATCAAGCCCAACCACTACAGTATAATGGAGGTCCTGCTGAGATTTGATCATACAGTTAAGAAGATCAGAGTACCTGAACGCTTAAATCTCAGGTGATGAGATCAGGTCTAAGCATTGTGATGGAGGCCTCACTGAGATCTTATCATATAGCTGAGAGTGCAAAGTGCCTGGACTATTTTATCTTAGGTGATTGATCCAGCCCAACCACTACAATGGAGGTCACGCTGAGATCTGATCATATAATTAAGAAGTTGAAAGTACTTGAACTCTATTATTTCAGGTAACACGATCAAGGCAAAGCACTACAATGCAGGTCCCACTGAGATCTGAACATATAGCCGGCCATAGGTGGAATGGGCCAAGATTGGAACCATTAATGGGCGGGCTGAATGTACCAAGTTGATCGATCAATCAACTTGGGTACAACCAGCCTGCAAGATTCCCTTGCGATTATCACTGCTATAGCCGCTAGCGATAATCACTGTCTTCTTTCGGGGGGGGGGTTTAGCCGTCCCCGCCCCCACACTGGGAGAAGACAATTGCTCGTCAAGAGGGATTCCCCTATCAAGGCTGAATGTGTTGATGGAGGAATCATGCATATTTCCCTCCTACAACCTGTGGTTACAAGAAAGAAGTTTGCACCATCTATGACCTGCCTTTAACTCGTCCAAAGTCCAAAGTGCTCTTTTATTTCAGAAATCAAGCCCAACCACTATAACAAAGGTCCTACTGAGATCTGATCATATGATTGAGAAATTCAAAGTACCTGAACTCTTTCATTTCAGGTGATGGGATAAAGCCCAAACACTACAATGGAGGTCCCATTGAGGTAGGATTATATAACTGAGAGAGAAAGTGCTTGGACTATTTTATCTCAGGTGATGATCAAGCCCAGCAACTATAATGGAAATCCTACTGAGATCTAATCATATAATTGAGATATTGAAAGTACCTGAGCTCTTTTGTGTCAGGTGAAGGGATCAACCCCCAAGCACTGCAATGCATGTCCCACTGAGATCTGAACATATAACTGAAAGTCCAAAGTGCCTGAACTCTGTTTTTTCATAGATTAAGCCCAACTACCATAACGAAGGTCCTATTGAGATCTGATCAATAGATTGAGAAATGCAAAGTATCATAACTCTTATATCTCAGGTGATGAGATCAAGAATAAAAACACAATAGATGTCCCACTGAGATTGCATCATATATACCTGAGAGTGCAAAGTGCCTGGAACATTTTATCTCAGGTGATGGATCAAGCCTAACTACTATCATGGAGGTCACATAGAGATCTGATCATATAACAGAGTCCAATGTGCATGGACATTTTTATCTCAGGTTATGAGATCAAGCCCGACCACTATAATGGAGATCCTACTGATATCGAATCATATAATTGAGAAATTTAAAGTACTTTCATCTCAGGTGAAGGGATCAAGCCCAAGCACTATGATGGAGGTTCCACTAAGATCTGATCTTATACCTGAGAATGCAAAGTGATTGGACTAATTTATCTCAGGTGATAGATCAAGCTCAAGCACTGCAATGGAGGTCCCACTAAGATCTGATAATATTAGAGAATCCAAAGTGTCTGGACTCTTTTATCCCAGGTCATAAGATCAAGCCCAAAGCACTACAATGGAGGTTCCACTCAGATCTGAGCATATAACTAAAATTTCAAAATGCTTGGACTCCAATATCTTAGGTGATAGGATCAAGCTTAACCACTTGAGCCCCGGACCATTATGCTGCCTAAGGACCAGAGGTCTTTTTCCAATTTGGCACTGCGTCGCTTTAACTGCTAATTGCGCGGTCATGCAATGCTGTACCCAAACGAAATTTGCGTCCTTTTCTTCCCACACATAGAGCTTTCTTTTGATGGTATTTGATCACCTCTGCGGTTTTTATTTTTTGCGCTATAAACGGAAAAAGACCGAAAATTTTGAAAAAAATGATATTTTCTACTTTTTGTTATAAAAAAAATCCAATAAACTAAATTTTAGTCATACATTTAGGCCAAAATGTATTCGGCCACATGTCTTTGGTAAAAAAAATGTCAATAAGCGTATATTTATTGGTTTGCGCAAAAGTTATAGCGTCTACAAACTAGGGTACATTTTCTGTAATTTACACAGCTTTTAGTTTATGACTGCCTATGTCATTTCTTGAGGTGCTAAAATGGCAGGGCAGTACAAAACCCCCCCAAATGACCCCATTTTGGAAAGTAGACACCCCAAGGAAATTGCTGAGAGGCATGTTGAACCCATTGAATATTTATTTTTTTTGTCCCAAGTGATTGAAAAATGACAGATATTGATCCGATCAGATACTATACCACTAAGGGAGGTGTACGGTGCGTGCGTGGGTGTTAGCGGTACTGGCGCTAACCTGACGCTGCCTGGGGCTGGTGCTTGCCAGTTCACCAAAATGCTACCAAAAAAACTGTTAGCGATCGCAGGGATCAGGCCTGACTCTGCGAACGCTGCAGTTATGCGGTTAGTGTTTTGTAAGTGTCAGTGATCGATCGATACTGCACTTGGGTGGGCTGGGCTGGGCCGGGCGGAGGCGCAAAACGCAGGTGCTAGCAGGTATCTGGGCTGATCCCGCTAACACTGCGTTTTCGGGAACCCTAAACTGCTGGGGACGCTAGTATAGATCTGATCGGATCAGATATTGATGCGTTCAGATACTATACCACTAAGGGAGGTGTATGCTGCGTGCGTGGGTGTTAGCGGTACTGGCGCTAATCTGACGCTGCCTGGGGCCATATCACCGCCGGGCGATTAGGGGGCTAAACCTTTATTCGGTAATAAACGGCGGGTGCCCTGACACTATAAAAAATAAACAAACTAACCAGCGTCAACCGCAACAGTTATACGGTGATCAGTGGTGAAAGGGTTAACTAGGGGGCAATCAAGGGGTTAAAACATTTATTAGGTAGTATATGGGGGTCCCTGACGCTATAAAACGCTGACGGCGAACCCAAATATTTACCTCACTAACTAGCGTCACCAGCGACACTAATACAGCGATCAGAAAAATGATCGCTTAGTGACACTGGTGACAGGGGGTGATCAAGGGGTTAAACTTTATTAGGGGGGGTTAGGGGGGTACCCTAGACCTACAGGGGGGTAACAGTAACTGTCCCAACACTGTAACTGTCACAAACTGACACTATGCAGTAATCAGGAAAAAAAAAAAAACTGCTGGTGTCAGTTTGTGACAGGGGGGCCGGGGGTGATTGGGGGGGGATCGGGGGGCGATCGGGGGGGGGATCGGGGTGTTTTGTGTGCCTGGCATGTTCTACTGTGTGTGTGTGTGTTGGTGCACTCACTCACTTGTCGTCTCTCCTCGGGCCGGAACGGAAACTACCGACCCGAGGGGAGATGACATAATTTCCTTTGCTGCTGTTTAGCATACAGCAGCAAAGGAGTGTTCCCATTGGCCCGGCGGCGATCGCGAGGGGGGGGCCACGAACGGATGGCCTCCCCCTCGTCTCCGATCGCCGGGGGACAAAACGGGACCGCCTCGGGCGGCGGGGGGTCCGATCGGACCCCCCACCCGCGGAAGGCAAATCACGTACCCTGTACGTGATTTTGCCTGTCCGTGCCGCCTTGCCGACATACATCGGCGTGAGGCGGTCGTCAAGTGGTTAAGCACTACACTGGAGGTCCTACTGAGATTTGATCATATTGCTAATGCCGCGTACACACGAGCGGACTTTACAGCAGACTTTGCCCGGCGGACTTTACGACGGACTTTATGAATGAACGGACTTGCCTACACACAATCCATCAAAGTCCGTCGAATTCGTACGTGATGACGTACGACCGGACTAAAACAAGGAAGTTCATAGCCAGTAGCCAATAGCTGCCCTAGCGTGGCTTTTTGTCCGTCGATCTAGCATACAGACGAGCGGACTTTTCGACCGGACTCGAGTTCGACGGATAGATTTGAAACATGTTTCAAATCTAAGTCCGTCCAACTTTTGAGAAAACAAAGTCCGCTGGAGCCCACACACGATCGAATTGTCCGACGAAATCCCGTCCGCTCGTGTGTATGCGGCATAAGAGTCCAAAGTGCATAGGCTCTTTTATTCCAGGTGAAGGGACCAGGCCCAAGCATTACATAAGTCCAATTGAACGTGACTAACCACTACTAGCTATATGTATCAATTAGAGAGAGTCTAATAGCAGATGGCTTCTAGTTAGTGCCGTCTCTTTAGAAAAATCTTTACAGCTTCTGTTTAGCTGCTGTTCACCCATTTTAGCTCCATGTTTTACTTGTGATTTTTCTCAAGTTGTATTATCCCCTCTTCCCTCTTCCTTTCCTTCACATCATCTTTGCTCTCAGTTTATGTTTTGCAGGTACAAGTAAATAATGTGAATATTCTCACAGAAAATGTACAGTGCCCATTATGTACAATATAATTAGGGGTACTTAATAAAAGTGCAAATAATCAACATGGCACATCCAGCTGTGTAATTATGGAGAGGTAATTGTACAGCCCAGCGTGGCAGCGGCAGAGGACTTAAGCAGTTCTCTGCTGTAAGCGAATGAAAGCAAGGCACAATTATTCCCCCACTATCCCCCCAAAATTATATACCACTGAAGAGTTTTTATTACATTTATAAAGCTACTGAGATGTTGGAGAGACTTGAACCAAGAAGGGGGAGTGGGGGGGGGGGGGGGGGGTAGAATCTGAGGCCGCCCAAGGATGTATTTGCATTGATGAATTAATACATAATACCTAAATTAGGCCCTACAGTAGTAGATCTGGAGGTTTACAGTTGAATGACTACTGCGGGTGTTTCATGCTGCGACCGCCAAAAGAAAACGCATAAGAATGAACTGTTTACTTGTGATTTATGCCCGCGCTGATATTTGGGGACGGGGAACTGAGTGTCACGGCTGCATTTTTTAGCTCGCAGTTGGAAGCATGGCCTTTTCTCCAATTCTGTGAGATGCCGTTGGGTTTGGAAAACATTCTTGGTCTTGTTATGAAAAAAAAAAAGAGTATCTTTAAAGTCTGTACCACTCGGAAATGGTATGTCGCATTCCAAAAAAGGGCCAGTGGTCCCTATTTATAAACATGTCTGAAGGTAGAATCGTATCAACTATGAAGAGGTAATGAATAATGGAATATTAACTTGCTCTTCTCAGCACTTCTTCTGTACATAGCATTTGGTGAATAGGTATGAGAGATTTTGGGATATTTCAGCAGAATTTCTGACAATGGAGAAACAAATTTAAAGTGCTTTAGGGTGCAATGAGATTTAAAGGTTTACTAACTATTCTGAACCTGTTTTTGTTTAACAATATTTCGATCCTAACCTCAATTGTAACCCTAGAGCTAACCTTAATAAGCTTAGTGCTAAATTCTAACCCTAATGATAACCCCAGTGCTAACCCAAATAATAACCCTAGCACTAACCCCAATGATAGTCCTTAGTGCTAACCCAAATGCTAAACCTAGTGCTAACCTACATGATAATCCTAATTCTAACTTTAATGATAACCCTAATTCTAATCCAAATGATAATCCTAGCTCCAACCCTAATGACACCCTTGTGATAACCCTAATACTAACTCCAGTGCTAAGCCTAATGATAACCCTGGTGCTAACCCAAATAATAAACCTAGCACTAACCCCAACGATAACCCTTAGTACTAACCCGCACTAACCCCAACGATAACCCTTAGTACTAACCCAAATCCTAACCCTGATACTAACCTTAATGATAACCCTAGTGCTAACCTACATGATAATCCTAATGCTAACTTTAATGATAACCCTAATGCTAATCCAAATGATAATCCTAGCTCCAACCCTAATGAAACCCTTGTGATAACCCTAATACTAACTCCAGTGCTAAGCCTAATGATAACCCTGGTGCTAACCCAAATAATAAACCTAGCACTAACCAAAATGATAACCCCATAGTACTAACCCTGATACTAACCTTAATGATAACCCTAGTGCTAACCTACATGATAATCCTAACGATAACTTTAATGATAACCCTAATTCTAATCCAAATGATAATCCTAGCTCCAACTCTAATGAAACCCTTGTGAGAACCCTAATACTAACTCCAGTGCTAAGCCTAATGATAACCCTGGTGCTACCCCAAATAATAAACCTAGCGCTAACCCCAACGATAACCCTTAGTACCAACCCAAATGCTAACCCTTAGTGCTAACCTTAATGATAACCCTAATGCTAACCCAAATGATTATCCTAGCTCCAACCTTAACAAAACCCTTGTGATAACCCTAATACTAACTTCAGTGCTAAACCTAATGGTAACCCTGGTGCTAATCCAAATGATAATCCTAGCACTAACCCTAATGAAACCCTAGTGATAACCCCAATGCTAACTCTATTGATAATCCTAAAATAAACCCTGGTGCTGATACAAGTCACACGACTGCTCTAACTGCTGATAAGAAAAGGTATTTAGCAGTTTATTAACTAAATTTTACTAAAAAAAAAAAATGTTTTTCATGTTCTGTGTACTGTGAGAGACCAGATATGGTGAATGCAGGGTCCTGGGTTTAGTAACACTTTAAGGAATGTATATAAAATTAAGTTTTCTTTTCTTGGGGTTGATCTTTAAAGCACATCTGAACCCTATAACACATTTTATATATTGCAGTTGACTTATGCCCCGTACACACGGTCGGATTTTCCGACGGAAAATGTGTGATAGGACCTTGTTGTCGGAAATTCCGACCATGTGTGGGCTCCATCACACATTTTCCATCGGATTTTCCGACACACAAAGTTTGAGAGCAGGATATAAAATTTTCCGACAACAAAATCCGTTGTCGGAAATTCCGATCGTGTGTACACAAATCCGACGGACAAAGTGCCACGCATGCTCAGAATAAATAAAGAGAGGAAAGCTATTGGCCACTGCCCTGTTTATAGTCCCGACGTACGTGTTTTACGTCACCGCGTTTAGAACGATCGGATTTTCCGACAACTTTGTGTGACTGTGTGTATGCAAGACAAGTTTGAGCCAACATCTGTCGGAAAAAATCCTAGGATTTTGTTGTCGGAATGTCCGAACAAAGTCCGACCGTGTGTACGGGGCATAAATCTTAAATGTGGTGGCAGCTTTAGTTTGTTTCTTTTTCAGAAGTGTGGATACCACACTTCCTGTTTGTGGGTGACAACACTCACTTCGTTGTATCTGTAGAGGGAGCCACGGTTGTCATCCAGGCTTGACTTCAAACATGCCTTCCTCTCTTCATCTGTATTACATGGGGGATGGGCGGCTTTGTAGTTTACAGAAGGAAGTTAAAGCCAACCTCTGGGCAAAATAAAAATAAAAAGTTTGCTGTGCCCACGCTGCACAGTTCAACTGCTCATTTTGTGTAGGGGTGAGGAAAAAAAAACGTATGCTCACCTGATCCTTTGTTGCATTGGAAAACGGCACTCCCCCACGGTCCAGCCGTGGACTGTTCCTAGTTTATGGAGCCTGCTCTGGGCTTGATGACGTCAGGAACAGTCCACAACTCAACACCACTGAAGCGTGGGGGTGCCAGACTGATCTTCCCCTGGGAGGATCGGAGGATTAGATAAGTAAATCCCCTATCTCCTCTACCCTAGACAAAAACGACCAATGAACCTGTACAGTGCAGGCACAGCCCCACTGCATGGGAAAACTTTTTTTTTTTGTCCAGAGATTGATATAAAATTTGTGCTTTTAGTTCAATTAAAGTGGTTGTAAACCCACATAGAAAATAAAATAAATAAATAAAAAAGACTTGCAAGACAAAGGCATAATGAGCTAGTATGCATAGCATACTAGCTCATTATGTAATACTCACCTGAGATCGAAGCCCCCGCTGCGGTGCCCGTACACAGCACCAGCCGGCGACATCGCTCCCAGAGTTACTTCCTGGCATTGCGGGCTCCGGCGCTGTGATTGGTCGGAGCCGCGATGACGTCACTCCCATCCATGCGCAATGACGTCACTCCCGCGCATGCGCACAGGACCCGCCAGTAACGGCACACTCACTGAAGCAACGGCACGTACGCGCCATTGCTTCAATGTGTATGTGTCGATGATGTCAGCACATGCAGAGATACAGGGGATATCTCCTAAACCGTGCAGGTTTAGGAGATATCCGGGGTAGCTACAGGTAAGCTTTTAAAAAAGCTTACCTGTAAATTGTTTTCAAGCTACAGGTAAACCTTATTATAGGCTTACCTGTAGCAAAAAGGGGATTGTAAGGGTTTACAACCACTTTAAAAGGAAGTTAGAAGGACACCGCATTTCCAGCAAGATCTACAGGAATTTTCTGTGCTTGCTGAAAATATTTACATATAATGAAAAAAATGAATGCAGCCACCCCATCTAAGGGCAGGTAAGCTACAATAAATACACTTTTGTTCTTGGCTTTAGATATCCTTTAATGGAGCTCCGAAATCATGACTACATACTTAAATGTATTTTTCTTTAAAGGGTTAGTTCACCCTTTCAGAAAAAAGGAAAAGGTAAACTAGCACTCTACATTAAGTCCCCAACACTAAGTACAGTGTACAGGGTGTTAGTTCACATTTTTACAGTACAGGGTGTTAGTTCACCTTTTTTATTTTGTTGGAGGAGTTTTTATTCTCCTCTGACTGTCCTATAAGACTGCAGGACCCCTGATTCCAGTGCTGGCCAGTGCTCTCTTGCAGTACCACTACCACGGCCGACACTGCCCGCCCCCCCCCCCCCCCCGCTGCTTCCTGATTGGCCGGGAGGAGAAGCAGGAAGACAGCGAATATTAATTATCTAATGTCACACAACTGGGTGGGCTAAGAGCGTAGTGCTCTGCGCCCAGAGCCCACCCTTTTCTTAAGCCAATTAGAGCCTCAGGCTCTAATCACATGCTTAAAAAACAAAACAAAAAAAAAAACTTAAATTCCATGCATTCGGCGCCCTGCTTGTAGATTAGTTGTCGGGTGCATGGATTAGGGGGGCAGCGCCCCTGCGCCCCTAATGGAGCAGCCGCCACTGCCTGACCCTCTATCTGGACAGTGCTGATTGATCCTGTGCTGATCACCTGCACTCTTCCAAAAAAAAAACAATAACTCTCTAGTAATACACACCAAACTGAGCATGTGTAGAGTGCCCCCCAAGGCTCTGTTCTATCAGGAGGTGGATTGAGGACAGTGGAAGAAGTGAAGGATCAGAAAAGACAGGATCAAACAGTCTTTTTACACAATGTGCAGGATTAGGTTCCACAGTGACATAACAAGCACGCTTTACTGCATATACAGACTGTTTTTACTGTTGTGGGTTTAGTAACACTTTAAATTCGGTGTGTTGCAGTGCAAGCAGCATGCTGATAGGCGGAGGGAGCAGAGTGACAGAGAGGTGAGCTGATCAGTGTACGATGTCTCCTTTCTCTGTGCAGTCAGGATCATGTGTGTTTCTAGTCTAGTGGATGTGTGTTGTGGTTTCATTAGAAATTATTAGGTGCACCCCATTGATGCTTATGAGCAACCCATACTGGATTGTTACTAGGCATGCTCGTCAGATGCAAAAACAAAACAAAAATGCTTATAAGCATGTCTGACAACAATTCAAACATACTTTACAATTTTTCAACTCCTCCTGGTATACCTTTTAATTTTTATGTGACTCTCCAGGCCAGGGGTCTTCAAATTACGGCCCTCCAGTTGTTCGGGAACTACAATTCCCATCATGCCTAGTCATGTCTGTGAATGTCAGAGTTTTACAATGCCTCATGGGATGTGTAGTTCTGCAACAGCTGGAGGGCCGTAGTTTGAAGATCCCTGCTCCAGCCCTCATGAAGAGCTCATTCTTAAGCCCCCTGATTTCATGGACTATACATGTGAATTTTATTTGAACTGTTTTATTGGAATAAATAAACATAGGACCCCAGTCTTCTAGGGTGGTGCTCCTGTTCTTCTCTTTTTCTCTGGTTCAACTCTGATATGCCTTATGACTAAGGCCTTATAGGCTGAAACCCGTCAACTGATTTAATCCGCGTTTGTTCACTGTGGCTATTCAATAAAATGAAGAAATTTTAAGAGCAACAACCGGAGTGCGGATCATTTTTTCTACTCAACTCTGGTATGTCCCTGGAGCCGCCAGCCCAAAGCCAACAAGCTTCAAATCACCAACTCCACATCACCTTGAAGGTCCAACACCACCTATTTTCCTTTCCTCTCTGGACTGAGTCGCCGGTGTGTGCTGTAAAAAGACTTGAGCAGCAGGAGACCAGATTACACAGGCTATTCACAGCATACCCTGTTTCCCCGAAAATAAGACCTAGCGTGATTGTCAGTGATGGCTGCAATATAAGCTCTACCCCCCAAATAAGCCCTAGTTAAAGTCCTTGTAGGTCTTATTTTCAGGGTAGGGCTTATTTTCAGGGGAAACAGGGTAGGGCTTTTTTGGGGGGTAGGGCTTATATTGCAGCCATTACCGACAATCACGCTAGGTCTTATTTTCGGGTAGCAGCACATGACTCAGCAGGTAACATGAAGCAAGCACATTCTGACATGCCACCTGCTGCTTAGTACATATAGAAAGCTGTTAATGTTAATCTGCTTATTTCATTTAAAAAATCTGAAAAATGACAGATGCATTTTTTTTTTTGAAAGTACCAAACAAAAGAATTTGAAAATGATATGCAAAGGCAGTCAACATTCCATTTATATAAGTCAGGCAAATTCTTCCAATGCAGTCAGGTTGTGTTTGTTAAAGAGTTCTCCAGTCGAAGCAACAGGAATTTTCACCTGCGGAGGAACATTTGAACCCTCCTATGGCAACGGGCTCGGGAGGTATGCATTCTAACGAGAATACCCAACTTGCCGCTCACCTCTTTGTACTTCGTTAGGTTGCAATATTGCTGGGTTTATGTTTAGGCTGCAAGAGAGAAGAAAAACACTTCCTGCCATTACCTAGAGCTGTGAGAAATTAATTTATATGTAAACTAGGAGAAAAAAAAAAAATTCAAGCTGTAAGTAAGAAACACATCAGCCAAGTTCACCGATTCCCAAGGAGAGAAACGTTCTCATAAGTTCCTCATCACACTATGGAAATTTCTTATGAACCTTGTAACAGGAAGGCTCAGATTTTGTGTATTACCCAACAATGTCATTCAGAGTCCCCTGCTAATTCAACATATGGAAAGATGCCCGAGTGTCATTATTTTCATTTGCCTTGGATGGTCCCAAGCATGATGTGCCTTTGGGATTCTCTACAGCAAGATCTTTTTATTTTTCTTTCTACCATAAGATTTAAAGTGGACCTAAACTCAAAATGTGAACATTTGCTTATATTATAGGGAACGTCAAACATGTTAATATTGTGCCCAACATCTACATTGTTCGTCTGCCTTTCCTTTATTTTCACCTGGTGTTATTGCTAGTGGCACATTTCCTGTCCTAGGGGGACAACCATAGGTGTGTGCACAGGGTGTGCCTGGTGTGCCTGGACACACCCTAATAACCGTGTGCTGAGCTTGGCTGCAGAGAAAAGGACTGGGGAATTTCTGTCCTCAGTCCCTTTCTCTGTCTCAAAGCTGAGGCATCATGGGTCTGTCTAGACCCCTGATATTTCACCAAAGCCCCCCCAATGGGGCTCCAAAAAAAACTGTAAAAAAAATAATATTAATAAATGATTGGAAAACAAAATTGTAAAAAATAATAAAATTGTAAAAAGTAGAGAACATAGAAAAAATATACTGCTAATACCAAACTCTGCCCTTCTAACATGGGCCACTGCTCTACCGACACAACACTGTCCATTGCCCTACTGCCCTATATATACTATATTGTCAAAAGTATTGGGACACCTGCCTTTACACGCACATGAACTTTAATACATAGTTGGTGAGGTTGAAAAAAGACACAAGTCCATCAAGTCCAACCTATGTGTGTGATTATGTGTCAGTATTACATTGTATATCCCTGTATGTTGTGATCATTCAGGTGATTATCTAATAGTTTCTTGAAGCTATCAATGCTCCCCGCTGAGACCACCGCCTGTGGAAGGGAATTCCACATCCTTGCCGCTCTTACAGTAAAGAACCCTCTACGTAGTTTAAGGTTAAACCTCTTTTCTTCTAATTGTAATGAGTGGCCACGAGTCTTATTAAACTCTCTTCTGCGAAAAAGTTTTATCCCTATTGTGGGGTCACCAGTACAGTATTTGTAAATTGAACTCATATCCCCTCTCAAGCGTCTCAATGGCATCCCAGTCTTAGTCTGTAGGGTTCAATATTGAGTTGGCCCACCCTTTGCAGCTATAACAGCTTCAGCTCTTCTAGGAAGGCTGCCCACAAGGTTTAGAAGTGTGTCTATGGAAATGTTTAACCATTCTTCCAGAAGTGCATATGTGAGGTCAGGCACTGATGTTTAAGAAGAAGGCCTGGCTCGCGGTCTCTGCTCAAATTCATCCCAAAGGTGTTCTATCAGGTTGAGGTCAGGGCTCTGTGCAGGCCAGTCAAGTTCCTCCACCCCAAACTCGCTCATCCATGTCTTTATGGACCTTGCTTTGTGCACTGGTGCGCAGTCATGTTGGAACTGGAAAGAGCCATCCCCAAACTTTTCCTACAAAGTTGGGAGCATGAAATTGTCCCAAATGTCTTGGTATGCCGACGCCTTAAAAGTTTCCATCACTGGAACTAAAGGGCCAAGCCCAACTCCTGAAAAACAACCCCACACCATAATCCCCCCTCCACCAAATGATGTGGACCAGTGCCTAAAGCATGGTCCATCAATACATGGTTGAGCGAGTTTTGGGTGGAGGAACTTGACTGGTCTGTAGAGTCCTGATCTCAACCCGATAGAACACCTTTGGGATGAATTAGAGCGGAGACTGAGAGCCAGGCCCTTTCGTCCAACATCAGTGCCTGACCTCACAAATGCGTTTCTGGAAGAATGGTCAAACATTCCCATAGACACACTCCTAAACCTTGTGGACAGCCTTCCCAGAAGAGTTGAAGCTGTTATAGCTGCAAAGGGTGGGCCAACTCAATATTGAACCCTACAGATTAAGACTGGGATGCCATTAAAGTTCATGTGCGTGTAAAGGCAGGTGCCCCAATACTTTTAACAATATAGAATATATATATATATATATATATATATATATATATATATATATATATATATATATATATATATATATATATATATATATATATATTCACCGAGGAAGTATTTTAGGACTATTGAAAAAAACTACTTCTGTCTTCATCTCCATAACATGGAGGGGAGATGTTCTGAGCACTCAGGCAAGGCTGATAACATTTTGCAACATGTCGAACAGATATAACAAAACATTTTCAGTGGTATATTTAACAGACCATAAGGGAGAAAATAAAAGAAGTTCACTATTAGCGTTTACATACAAACACTTTTATTCTGTCTTGGAAGAAGCTTTTTTTTTTTTTAATTTTGCATTGTAGTTTGAGTTTAACAAACTGATCATTGACTGTAGAGTGCCCAAAGCCTTTCACGTAGTGGGCACTCATAAAATATTCATGCTATAGAAATATTGCCATTTATAATGCAGCACAAGTGGACCTTACTGGCGATTTAGAATGTGAATGCATTTACCAGGGCTTTTAAGAGTGTTCATTTGTTATAAATGTCTTGTTGTTCTGCTAGGAAATGGCTGCCACTCGCTGCTTTCTTGCTGCTTGCTGAACACAATCTTAAATTATATATAGAAAATTCTTCTTTTTTTTTTCTTTTTTTTTTAAAAACACCATGGAAGGTAGTGAAGAAACACTTTGCAGGCAAGAACACAATTCTCTCTATATAAATGTTTTCACACAAGATTTACACATTTTTCTAATTGAATTTAATTGGAAAAAAGTGTGGATCCTGGGTTAAATGTGTGGGAATCTTATCTTTCATAAATAGAACCCTAAGCTTTTCTGAGGTTTACAGCCTACAAATACAATAAGAGAATTTGAGATGAACTATATGCAGGCAAAGCGAGCAGGGAAATTAAAACTATTTCCTATTTTCCTCTCTCTGTCTGTCCCTTCAGTCTTCTGTCTGAGACTACATTGAGCACCGTCCAAAAACAATGACCACTGTGCAATTATAATGACTGCTGTCCAACTACAATGACTATGGTCCAACTACAATGACCACTGTCCAACTATAATGACTACTGTCCAATTACTACTGTCCAACTACAATAACTACAGTCCAACTGCAATGACCATTATCCAACAACAACAATTATGGTCCAACTACAACGAGCACTGTCCAACTATAATGACTACTGTCCAACTACAATACATATAGTCCAACTGCAATGACCATTATCCAACAACAACAATTATGGTCCAACTACAATGACCACCTTCCAATTACAATAACTCCCTGCTGTTCAACTACAAAGAATATGGTCCAACCACAATGATGATGGTCCAAATACAATGGCAACTGTCCAAATACATTGACTACTGTACAACTATAATGACAACTGTCCAATTACAATATCTACAGTCCAACTACAATGACCACTGCCCAACTACAATTACTATTGTCTAACTACAATGGCCACTGTTTAACTCTAATAACTACTGTCCAACTAAAATGACCACTGTCCAACTACAATGACCACTGTCCAACTAAAATGACCACTGTCCAACTAAAATGATCACTATCCAACTACAATGACAACTGTCCAACTACATTGACCACTGTCCAACTACATTGACCACTGTCCAACTACAATAACCACTGTCCAACTACAATAACCACTATGCAACTACAATAACCACTACCCAACTACAATAACCACTACCCAACTACAATAACCACTACCCAACTACAATAACCACTGTCCAACTACAATAACCACTGTCCAACTACAATAACCACTGTCTAACTACATTGACCACTATCCAACTACATTGACCACTATCCAACTACAATAACCACTGTCCAACTACAATAACCACTGTCCAACTACAATAACCACTATCCAACTACAATAACCACTATCCAACTACAATAACCACTGTCCAACTACAATAACCACTATCCAACTACAATAACCACTGTCCAACTACATTGACCACTATCCAACTACAATAACCACTGTCCAACTACAATAACCACTGTCCAACTACATCGACCACTATCCAACTACATAGACCACTATCCAACTACAATAACCACTGTCCAACTACAATAACCACTGTCCAACTACAATAACCACTATCCAACTACAATAACCACTATCCAACTACAATAACCACTATCCAACTACAATAACCACTGTCCAACTACAATAACCACTGTCCAACTACATCGACCACTATCCAACTACATTGACCACTATCCAACTACAATAACCACTGTCCAACTACAATAACCACTATCCAACTACAATAACCACTATCCAACTACAATAACCACTATCCAACTACAATAACCACTGTCCAACTACAATAACCACTGTCCAACTACAATAACCACTGTCCAACTACAATAACCACTGTCCAACTACAATAACCACTGTCCAACTAGAACGACAACTGTCTAATTAGAATGGCCACTGTTCAATTCCAAAAAAAAACCACTGTCCAACTACAATGACTACCATCCAACTGCAAAGACTATTATTCAAGAAGGACATCTGAAAATCTTTTCAAAAACAGAAAATGTTCTCATAAACTTGAGACTACAATCTCTCTCTAATAATGGAAGATCATTGTATTACAAGTAATCATGTATGGAACAGTTATTCTAATATACTAATCCTGTTTTTATTTCTGTACAAAATTCCAATTCTCTGCAATTTATAAATGTGGCAGTGTTCTATGTGAAAAAGGTTTAAAATGCTGGAAATGAAAAGAAGAGATCTAAAAACAGGATGGCAACTCACCTTTTCAACAGTCTTTTCAGAAAATAATCATACAGTGCCTTGAAAAAATATTCATACCCCTTGAAATTTTCCACATTTTGTCATTTCACAACCAAAAACGTAAATGTATTTTATTGGGATTTTATGTAATAGACCAACACAAAGTGACACATAATTGTGAAGTGGAAGGAAAATGATAAATGGTTTTCATAGTTTTTTTACAAATAAATATGTGAAAAGTGTGGTGTGCATTTGTATTCAGCCCCCTTTACTCCGAAATAAAATCTAGTGGAACCAATTGCCTTCAGAAGTCACCTAATTAGTAAATAGAGTCCACCTGTGTGAAATTTAATCTTAGTATAAATACAGCTGTTCTGTTAAGCCCTCAGAGGTTTGTTAGAGAACCTTTGTGAACAAACAGCATCACGAAGGCCAAGGAACACACCAGACATGTCAGGAAAAAAGTTGTGGAGAAGTTTAAAGCAGGGTTAGGTTATAAAAAAATCCCAAGCTTTAAAACATGTCACGAAGCACTGTTCAATCCATCATCTGAAAATGGAGAGTATGGCACAACTGCAAACCTACCAAGACATGGCCGTCCACCTAAACTGACAGGCTGGGCAAGGAGAGCATTCATCAGAGAAGCAGCCAAGAGGCCCATGGTAACTCTGGAGGAGCTGCAGAGATCCACAGCTCAGGTGGGAGAATCTGCTAGCATAACACAATATAACACACTGTGAAATATGAAGAGAATGCATAAAGTGCTAGATACTTTGAACATTTACATATAAACGCTGTCAAGGTACAGTGCTAAAAAATCACACAAGAAACCATATAGAAAAAATGTTCTAGAAATGTACTAAGTGCTTCCAATGGTAATCAATGTTACTGGATGGGTGCTTCTGATTAGATGATGTCCCCTCTTGTGACCCTACTCAACAAAGTTCGTGGACCCTCAGCTTTGCAGTCCAGGGGTCAAACAGGCTTAGAGGTACAGGGAGGCATAGTATAAATATCCAAAGATGTTCCCAGGGGAATCCAGGGTGTTCATATATATTGAGGCAAAAAGAAAAAACATACATGTGAAGTACTGCCGTTATAAAAACACACTGCGCTGCTACAAATGTCACTCAGGAGACAATAGGCTAAAACAGGCATCAGTGTGTTTCCGGGTTCGCACTAGCGGCGTGCATTCCACGGAAACCGGAAGTAGCGTCACTGGTTCAGTATACCGGAAAATACGTTGACGCGTTTTGCCCTCCCCAGGGCATCATCAAGGACATTTCTTCATATTTCACAGTGTGTTATATTGTGTTATGCTAGCACTTTATTCCGTCAGCGCTGTTATCACTTATATACTTCATCATTAAGGTTCTAGTACCTTTGTAACAGCAGCTACGGTTTTTATATTTTTCACATTTTATATACTCCTATATATTTTTCCACCTCATTTTTTCCACTAAACGCGAGTTATAGTTTGTTTTTGAGGTGGGAGAATCTGTCCACAGGACAACTATTAGTCATGCACTCCACAAATCTGGCCTTTATGGAAGAGTAGCAAGTAGAAAGCCATTGATTAAAGAAAGCCATAAGAAGTCCCATTTACAGTTTGCGAGAAGCCATGTGGGGGCCACAGAAAACATGTGGAAGAAGGTGCTCTGGTCAGATGAGACCAAAATGGAACTAAAAGCGAAACGCTATGTGTGGCGGAAAACTAACACTGCACATCACCCTGAACACACCATCCCCATCGTGAAACATGGTGGTGGCAGCATCATGTTGTGGGGATGCTTTTCTTCAGCAGGGGCAGGGAAGCTGATCAGAGTTGATGGGAAGATGGATGGAGCCAAATACAGGGCAATCTTAGAAGAAAACCTGTTAGAGTCTGGAAAAGACTTGAGACTGGGGCGGAGGTTCACCTTCCAGCAGGACAACGACCCTAAACATACAGCCAGAGCTACAATGGAATGGTTTTCAAAGCATATTCATGTGTTAGAATGGCCCAGTCAAAGTCCAGACCTAAATCCAATTGAGAATCTGTGGCAAGACTTGAAATTGCTGTTCACAGACGATCTCAACCCAATCTGACAGAGCTTGAGTTATTTTGCTAAGAAGAATGGGCAAAAATTTCACTCTCTTGATTTGCTATGCTGGTAGAGACATCCCCAAAAAGATTTGCAGCTGTAATTGCAGCGAAAGGTGGTTCTACAAAGTATTGACTCAGGGGGTCTGAATACAAATGCACGCCACACTTTTCACATATTTAATTGTAAAAAATTTGGAAAAACCATTTCTCATTTTCCTTCTGGTTTTGGTTGTAACATGACAAAATGTGGACAATTTCAACGGGTATGAATACTTTTTCAAGGCAATGTATGTCTCTAGAAAAGGTCTTTTGACATGGAGTCCTTAGTTCGAGTCCCGATAAGGACTCTCGTGAAGTTTGCATGCGTGGGTTTTCTTTTGGATACTCTGGTTTTCGGCCACTCTCCAAAAACAAACCACCCATAATGCCCATTTTTACTTACCTTAACCCGCAGTCACATGGAACCACGGCCTCAAGTCTTCTCCTGCTTTGGATCCTTCTTTAGATACCCATGACAATGCTTTGGATGGCTGCTGGCAGGGTTTTCTCAGGAAAGAGAAGAGGACTGACATCACCACATTGGGGCACTAGGGCACCAGTTGTCTCTGGGTGCAATTGCAGCACTGGATTACACCAGAACCAGCGGTGGTAAGGGACCTGGATGGGGGGATGTAGGTGAATATTGGTGGTTTCACCAGGTAAGGGGGGGGAAAGCCTGTCAGCACAGGTTGTGGAGAGTCAGAAGGAAAGACAGGGTGGTAAAAAATGAGTTAATTTCTGCTTTGGGGCTTTAATTGTATCCTGTCTAAGAAATTAATCCTAGTATGATATTCTACTGAGCATGGCTGCTTCATCATATGCCTCAAAAGCAGATAATATGCTTTAAATCCCCAGAAGGAATATCATTCCTAGTGAATATAGAACCCCAAAAGATATAAGGGTAGCAGAGTGGCACAGTTTGAATCCCAGTCTGGACATTATCTACATAGAGTTTGCAAGTTCTCCCGTTGCTTGGGTGGGTTTTCTCTCACATGCCAAAGACACGTTGGTGGGTTAATTGGCCCTAATTTGATATTTTACTCAGTGTGCCCCAACACCAATTTGATAAGTGCTTTGAGCCACAATGCAGCAAACGGCCATCGAACTACAAATTCATTCATAAAAAGCTGTTGGACAATGTAACTCTCCAGCACCTACCAGAAACAGAAAAACTAGTTTTGGGTGAAGGCTCCTTTTGAACACAACATAGGGTAAAGTACAGTAGACGTTTTCACTGTGGTGCCAGTGGGTGGTTTGTTCTACTCCAAGTTTCCACCTGCAACAGGTAACACATACCTCCCAACATTTTAATATGGGAATAAAGGACACCTATTAGCAAAAGTATGTAGGCATAGGACACACCCCCATGCCACGCCTCCTTAAAGGAAAATTATATAAAACAATTATTAGTTAAACCCACAAGTGCTTTTTTTTTTACTACTAATATTCCTTTATACTGGCTTTAGAAATTGACAAATGCAGCAATTTAGAAAATTGGATGAAAAGTTTAGCACTGGAAAACACTTTTTGAAAGATAAAATTTGCATTTTATATACAGCTATATAGATCGGACGAAAAAGAGGGACAAATGAGGAGGAAAGAGGGACAGAGGTCCAAATCAGGGACGGTCCCTCGAAAATCAGGGACAGTTGAGAGCTATGGGTAACAGGAAAGATATACAATATGCATATTGCTAATATAAACTGTCTGGTGCCAAGCTGAACCTTGACCTCAGCTTTACCAAAAAATAGCAGTGGGTAGTGCAACTATAAATGCCCACTGGCAATCTTGCCAGGTGTTGCAGAGTGCAATGGGTTTTCCTGTCTCCGTTTGTGTCTGAATATGCCAGATCACCCTTGGCACATTTGCTGATTTTCACAGCGACCCTTTTTGCGTTGGACATGTATTCTATAACCTGTGACAGATTGTGAATTTAATGTCTCTAAATAGCAGACTCTAAAAGCATTCTACTGTATTCCCAGGTTGGTGTCTTAGAAGGTGCAAAATAATTCCTCTGAAATTCTTGACATGATATTCATTGGAAGAGGAGATTGAAAAGCGCCAGGCTGATGAAATCGTAAATTGAATGTATATTTTTTTCCCATGGTGAATTTGTCACAAGTAGCGGGTACTACGGAATCTAGCACAGATAAAAGCTGTGTCATGTCATAGTGATGACAGTTTGTATGAAAGATGACTAAATGGACTACAGCGTGAGATAATGTATGTATACTGACGATGAGTATATGGAATGGCTTTTTTCAGGATCTTGCTTAGATAAGTCGGGTGAAACTTAAATTATATCTAAAGCCAAGAACACAAAATGTAATATATTACCGCTTACTAGTCCTTAGATGTGGTGGATGCATTCGATTTCTTTTTTGAGGCTTTTTTCTCTTTATTTTCATCTTGTGATCCTGCCGATGACACACTTTATGTGCTAGGGTGACAACACCCAATTACATTCTATAACTGTGGAAAAGCAGCACTGTCACCCTGGGAACTCTCCTCTGCTCATTCTGAGGCTACATTAAGCTCCAACAACGCTGTCCAACTACAATGACCAGTTGACCACTGTCCAACTACAATGACTACTGCCCAATTACTACTGTCCAACTACAATAACCACTGCGCAACTACAATGACAATGATCCAAATACAATGACCACTGTTCAACTCAACTACAGTGACCATTGTCCAACTTCAAAAATTATGGTCCGACTACAATGACCACTGCCCAACTAGAATGACTACTGTCCAATGACTACTGTCCAACTACAATAACCACTACACAACCACAATGACAATGATCCAAATACAATGACCACTGTTCAACTACAATAGCCATTGTCCAACTTCAATAACTATGATCCAATTACAATGACAATAATCCAAATAAAATGACCATTGTCCAACTGCAATAACTATGGTCCAATTATAAAGACCTTTGTCCAACTACAATGACTACTGTCCAATGACTACTGTCCAACTACAATGACCACTGTCCAATGACCACTGTCCAACTACAATAACCACTGCGCAACTACAATGATCCACATACAATGACCATTGCCCAACTACAATGACCACCATCCAACTACAATACTTCCTTTTCTCTCCTCTACTCTCCTCCCCAAGAGTTGAATAGGGGGCCAAAATGTGTACTTTCACAGGGGCGCTTTGGTAATTATATCTAAAAGTTGGAATCCAGGAAGTCCCCAGTCTCTCTAGATTCAGGTCCTGCAAGACTACAGTAGCAGTTGAAGGTTCTCGCAATGCAGTATGACTAGAAACTAGTCCTTTTCTCTTTTGAATCACACAGTGAGTGTGAGGACCTTCAGATGCCACTGAGTTTCCGTATTTTCACAGGTATTAATTGTGGAGGGAACTTGAGAGTTCTTGGATTTTGAAGTGTACTTGGAGGTTGTACTGTGCCATTTCTTTGGATGCTAATGGATGATTATCTCATAAGAGGTTACTGATCTCTATAATGTGAGGTTGCCCATAATGGTCAGTGTCTGTCTTGCTGGTGGCAGCAATGTTGGATGAAGAATCTATGGAGTACCACTATATTTACATGTGTACATCATCTTTTTTACTGACTACTGTACAACATAGATCAGAAGATAAGCATTGAACAACGGCTGTTTCACGTAGAGTATTTAAAAAAAAATTAACAATTTAATGGGGCTTAGCTTTGGGGTTTAGAAGTTGAGGCCCAATGTACCCTTGTACAGGCCTAAGAGCAAAGTGAGCCCAACAGGGACACAAAGATTCCAGCCTAACACGGGTCCTAGTGACCACAAGGTGCCTCAAAGTTCTTAACAGTATAACTAAAGGCCATTTTTTTTTTGTATTGGATAGAGTGAAGTGGTATTAGAACACCTGTCAGGTTTTTATTGCAGTCTGTACCCCAGTTAGGGAGACTCACCTTCTCGATTTGTCCTGGTGACTGTAATGCCGCGTACAGACGATTGGACATTCCGACAACAAAACCGTGGATTTTTTTCTGACGGATGTTGGCTCAAACTTGTCTTGCATACACACGGTCACACAAATGTTGTCGGAAATTCCGAACGCCAAGAACGCGGTGACGTACAACACGTACGACGAGCCAAGAAAAATGAAGTTCAATAGCCAGTTTGGCTCTTCTGCTTTATTCCGAGCATGCGTGCACTTTTGTGCGTCGGAACTGTGTACACACGCTCGGAATTTCCGACAACAAGTTTTGTTTTCGGAAAATTTGAGAACCAGCTCTCAAACATTTGTTGTCGGAAATTCCGACAGCAAATGCCCGATGGAGCATACACACGGTCGGAATTTCCGACAACAAGCTCACATCGAATATTTGTTGTCGGAAATTACAACCGTGTTTACGGGGCATTACAGTGTGAGGCCCTGTAAAAAGCTGCATTTTTTGTTTTCTATGGATTTTGTAAACCTGGATTGGGGCCTTGAAGGTTCCAAAGTGTGGGACAGAACCTTCAAACCTGTGTCTGGATTTAACTGGATGACTGCAGCCTGTGTGCAGGGTCCTTATATACTCACGCCTGAGCACAGGGCTCTCAGTTGGGAGACAGCTCCCATGTTGGAGACAAGAGGTCTCATCCAGGGGTCAGAGGTGCTCCAGCCAGTAGGCAAGGGGCTGGAGGTCTTGTCCCAAGAGTCAGGTTGGCTCCAATCAGGGTCTCAGGAAAACCTCTCCCAGTGGGCCATGCAGCAGGGAGCTGCAACTAGAGGCTAATGCCCTGTACACACGATAGAATGGAAAATGTGTGATAGGACCTTGTTGTCGGAAATTCCGACCGTGTGTGGGCTCCATCACACATTTTCCATAGGAATTTCCGACACACAAAGTTTGAGAGCAGGCTATAAAATTTTCCGACAACAAAATCCGTTATAGGAAATTCCGATCGTGTGTACACAAATCCAACGGACAAAGTGCCACGCATGCTCAGAATAAATAATTTCCAAAAACTTTGCGTGACCGTGTGTATGCAAGACAAGTTTGAGCCAACATCCGTCGGAAAAAATCCTAGGATTTTGTTGTCAGAATGTCTGAACAAAGTCCGACCGTGTGTACGGGGCATAAGAGAGCCAAGTGAACCAGGAGAGCTGAGCAACACAGTCAGAGACTGGTGAGGAGAGCAGCTGTGCCGCTAACAAGGAAGCCAGGTGGCTTGGTACTTTCCACTGACTTTTCTTGTTTTATGTGAAAGAAAATCCGACATTTTGAGTGGTCTCCAAAACAGTAATAGGAGGGGAACACTTTCAATAGCTCTGGTGACTTCTGGGGATTTCCTTCTCTTTGGAGGGATTTCCTCTCACTTCCTGTTGTGGTCACAGGACAGAAAGTAAAGAAAAATCTCCCTAAAGAGACACAAATGGCAAAAACCAGACAGGGTTCAAAACCCGAACTTACTCTATCTAATTTAAAAACGTTGTAGGCCAGATCAGATTTACTTCAGTTAGAACATGTAGTAACATAACAGGATAGCTCTGCTTACATCGTACTGTGTATTCACACTATCTGCTGTGTACGATAATTAATATTCTATAGTATTTTTTTGCATTAGCACACATCACACATGTAAAAAAAAAATATATATATATATATCAGAGATCTATTAATCTTCCAGTGAAGCAGAGGAGTCGAGGTGTTTGTGCTGGTTTCATTAGGGACCCCATACACCCTCTTTGATGTCTGTCTCTCACAAGCCGAGTCAAAGTTAAAAGTTGCTTATTTCATCATCTCTGTAAGATTTTTCACCGCAACTGCCTGGGGTCGTGTTTTTCTTAGCAAAATTTCAGTACTTAGATGCCTTTTTGAACCAAAGCAGAACTCCAGTTTAGATTTTTTTTTTTTTTTTGCTTATCTTTGCTGCAGAGGGGGTCCTGACTTTATTTATTCATTTATTTTATTTTTTTCTGTATTTCTGCATTCCGCATTCTTGCAGCAATAGCTTTGTGTGAACTTCTGTCTGCCCCACACTAAGCCTATGGAAACAAGTAGTGAGGCTCAGGATTGAGCCTGCAGATGTGCCACAATAGGAAGCAGCACTTCCTATGGTGGGACACGAAGAAGAGGAGTCAGAAGTGCAGACCGGGGGGACCTGAGAAGATCCGGAGGATCCATTGCACAGATAAGTATAACATGTTTGTTTTTTTTTTGAAAAAATAGAGTTTACAATCATTTTAACTAATGTGCTGACCTGTAGGGGCTTTGCAAGCATTGCCTATAGAAAACATAGGATACTGAAGTTTGTCATTTTGTGGGCACACACAGATTTAAAAGAGAAGTGTGGGACTCCAAAAAAAACAAAAAAAAACATTTATACTCACCTCTATGCTGCCACATCAGTCTAATTCTGCAGCTGTCCTTCGCCAGCTCAAAGTCTGAGAACTAAGCGATCACATGACTACTAATGCCTCGTTTCCACCGAGCGGATCGGTTCGGTTCGGTACGGTACGCTATTTTGGGTGTTTCCATTATGAAAGCGGTCCATACAACCGAACCGAACCGTTCCATTCAGGGTCCTGCTTCAGATGTGGGGCCATAGAAAATGGAACGGTTCGGTTAGGGCGGAGCTACGATACTTTACACTGATTGGTGGACGTGTGACGCCATGACGGCATTTTTTATAAACCCACGTATGGTCCCTGTCGGTCCGACTTGCAATGGAAACGCTCGCCTGAATAGGCCGGACCATTCTAGGCCATCCAAACCGATCCGACCCGCTCGGTGGAAACGAGGCATAATTGCTCAGTTCTCGGATCCGCTCTGAGTAGAGAGCAGTGACTTCCAGCCACCAATCTGTGCTCTGCCCCTCCAGTGCTCACTGGCTGTGGAGGGGGTGCGAGCAGCAGGCTCTCACTGAGAGGCAAAGTTGGCTGCCGACCAGGCATCTGAGTGGATCCTGACATTATTGTCGTATTCCTTCCACAGCCTGCAACAGCTCTGTGATGTAAGCTGACAGTGGACTTTAGCCCACGTTCAGCTGATTCTGGGTCACAGGAATGCACAAGTAAGCCCATTGGCCAGCACCTGCTGATCGGCATCTGCTGTAACTAATTACAGCAGAAGCGGCGTCTGCGTGCCCACTACGCAGCAGTGCTGAATCACGTAAATACAGTATACAGTGCATCCGGAAAGTATTCACTTTTTCCACATTTTGTTATGTTACAGCCTTATTCCAAAATGGATTTATTCATTATTTTCCTCAAAGTTCTACAAACAATACCCCATAAAGATAATGTGAAAGAAGTTTGTTTTGAAATCTTTGCAAGTTTATTAAAAATAAAAAATCCCATGTACATAAGGATTCACAGACTTTGCATAATACTTTGTTGAAGCACCTTTGGCACCAATTGCAACCTCAAGTTTTTTTTGAGTATGATGCTACAAGCTTGGCACACCTATTCTTGGGCAGTTTCCCCCATTCTTCTTTGCAGGACTCAAACTCCATCAGGTTGGACGGGGAGCATCGGTGAACAGCCATTTTCAGATCTCTCCAGAGATGTTCAATCGGGTTCAATTCTGGGCTCTGGCTGGGCCACTCAAGGACATTCACAGAGTTGTCCCATAGCCACTCCTTTGTTATCTTGGCTGTGTGCTTAGGGTCCTTGTCCTGTTGGAAGATGAACCTTCGCCCCAGTCTGAGGTCCAGAGCGCTCTGGAGCAAGTTTTTATCAAGGTTGTCTCTGTACATTGCTGCAATAATCTTTCCCTTGTTCCTGACTAGTCTCCCAGTTACTGCTGCACAAAAACATCCCCACAGCATGAAGCTGCCACCACCATGCTTCACTGTAGGGATGGCATTGCTCAGGTAATGAGTGGTACCTGGTTTCCTCCAGATATGACGCTTGCCATTCAGGCCAAAGAGTTCAATCCTTGTTTCATCAGACCAGAAAATTTTGTTTCTCATGGTCTGAGAGTCCATTAGATGCCTTTTGGCAAACGCCAGGTGGGCTGTCAGGTGCCTTTTACTGAGGAGTGGCTTCCGTCTGACCACCCTACCATACAGGCCTGATTGGTGGAGTGCTGCAGAGATGGTTGTTCTTCTGGAAGGTTCTCCTCTCTCCACAGAGAAACTCTGGAGCTGTCAGAGTGACCATTGGGTTCTTGGTCACCTCCCTGACTGAAGCCCTTCTGCCCCGATTGCTAAATTTGGAAAGGCGGCCCGCTCCAGGAAGAGTCCTGGTGGTTCCAAACTTCTTCCATTTACAGATGATGGAGACCACTGTGCTCAATTGCATGAATCTATCCATGGCTGCCGCGGCCGCCCCCTAATCATGCATCCGACCCCTTTCGGGTTGCTGGGCGCATGAATTACATCGGCCAAGGTTTTTTCTGAAGCACCTGATTAGAGCCAAAGGCTCTAATAGGCTTCAAAATAGGGTGTGCTCGGGATGCTGAGGATGCGTCCGGAGCTCACCCAGGTGTGTTGCAACAGCGAATGAATATTCACTGTTGCAACATCAATCCTCCTCCCAGCCAATCGGGAAGGGGGACTGATAGCCATCACTCAATTGGCTGAAAGGACAGGCGATGCTATTGGACGCCTAGGAGGAGGGGAGGAGATGCACAGCGGAACGAGGAGGAGAAGAGCGGCCCCATCCCCACAGATGCCTGGATGCCCAGATCCCGCCACAGCTCCACGGATGCTCGATCCTCGCCGCCGTTCCATGGATGCCTGATCCCCGCCACCTAGATGGAGTAAGTGCCGGTGGACTGACCTGCGGACAGCGCGGGGGGTGGGGGTGGTTGGGGGTTTGAGTTGCCACGGGGGGGTACGGTTGTTTGCCGCCACCCCAAACAAAAAAAACACCAGCCGTCACTGCAGCAGGTGGTGACTGGACAGGACACATAAAAGCCGGAAGCTCCTTGTTGAGGTTTGGGATTCCCTCAGAAACAGAGATAAAAATGAGAAAAACAGGGCGCCAGGTCAGTGTAAGTAAAACCAATAATACTTTATTCCAATATCCACTTACATCTAAGAAGCTTGAAAACTGCATGTAGGGTGGACTGGAGGGCCGCTGTGAGTGTCCGGACTCGCTGGTAAAGACAGCTGAGGCTGACAGTGTCAGCAAACCCCAAAAGACTACCACCGCTGAAAATCCGAAGGTGGACGCACCTGATGAAGGAATCACCGCCCCCACTAGTCGGGACCTGCCGCATAGGAGAGCAGAAGCCCGGCAGCGTCCCCGGCTCTCACGCGCCTCTAGAAGTTGCAGCAAACACAGGACACTCTGGGTTTGGAGGGGGCAGATCGAAAACGCGTTTCCAAGGCCCCCGCCTCCTTCTTCAGGCTAACGAGTCTGGACACTCACAGAAGCCCTCCAGTCCACCCTGTCTACCGTCCTGGATCATCACATACCATATCACAGCACCTCTACATGCAGTTTGCAAGCTTATCAGATGTAAGTGGATATTGGACTAAAGTATTGTTACTTACACTGACCTGGCGCCCTGTTTTTCTCCTTTTTATCACTGAGAAAAGAACCCTGGGCATTTACTCAGTGTCTCCTATGGAGGTAGCACTACATTAACCAAAAAATTGGTAATATATTGCATTTTCGTTCCCAAAAATGAACTTGGATCTACCACTATTTCATACCTCCTAACATTTTGAGATGGGAATGAGGGACACCTACTAACAAACATATGTAGGCCTAGGACACGCCCCCTGCCACACCCCCTTAAAGGAGAATTAACCAAAAAAAAGGTTAATTAAATCCAAAAGGGCTTTTTTGTACCACTACTATTCCTTTATACTGGTTTTAAAATGTACAAATGCAGCAATTTAGAATTTTAATGAAAGGTTTAGCACTGGGAAACACTTTTTGAAAGATAAAAAGTATATTTTATATACAACTATACAGATCAGACCAAAATGAGGGACAAATGAGGAGCAAAGAGGTACAGAGGGACATTGCTCCAAATCAGGGACAGTCCCTCCAAATCCGGGACAGTTGGGAGCTATGCTATTTTATTCTCTGTGATGCCTGCTTTTAGAAAAAAAATATAATGTTTGGGGTTTTCCCTAATCTTTAGGCCTAACATGATTGTTTTTAAACGTGTGAAAAAAACCCAGCAAAAACGTCTCTGGTAGCGAAAAGGGTTAAGAATGTACATTTTCCATGGGTGGGGGGGGGGGGGGGGTGGGGGGGACTGGAGAAAAGGATTACTTTGATGCCTGGAGAAAGCGAACAAAAAAATAACGCAGAAGCAGAAAAGACACCAAGCCGTCATTACACCAGCTGATTATAAGATATAAAAATATAAGCTGCTTTTAAGTCCACATGAAAGAGAAGGGACTTAAATTTGTACGTTGGATGTGTTGGAGTTTAAAAGCCCGGAAGCATGTAATGGCGGTTGCGTGCTGCGCCTTTCAGCCATTCTATACACCAAGATAGAATTGTTTCTTCCCTAACCTCGGGGACATCTCTCTCCTCTCTCTCCCTTCTTGCGCCTTATTTGCATAGGTTAGAGCAAATCAAACAGATTCTTAGCAAAGCCCTTGAACTTTGCATAGTGTGCGGTGAATATGAAGCTGCATACCGAAGACCGTCCCGGGAGGAAGTGAACGTGTCCTCCAATATCCATTTTCAAACACGCTCTGTAAATTGCATACGTTTTTCAGCAAGTCGCTGGCCCCATTAATCCCCCGGCCCCGCCTGTTCTTCTAAAGGCTCACTTTAATAAGATTTGCTCCATACGTCTTCATTCCGGTAACTTCTCTAACACTTCTTTTTTTATTATCCAACCTTGGAGGCTAAAGGGTAATTCCACCTTTTATATTGTGTTTCGTGTTCACTCACAACCAATTTATTAGGTACACCTGTTCAATTGCTTTGTAACACAAATTGCTAATCAGCGAATCACATGTCAGCAACTCAATGCATTTAGGCATCTAGACGTGGTGAAAAAGACTTGCTGAAGTTCAAACTGAGCATCAGAATGGGGAAGAAAGGGGATTTAGGTGACATTGAACGTGGCATGGTGGTTGTTGGTACCAGACGGGCTGGTCTGAGTATTTCAAAAACTGCTGATCTACTGGGATTCTCACACAGAATCATCTCTCGGGTTTACAGAGATTTGTTCAAAAAAGAGAAAATATCGAGTGAGCGGCAGTTGTGTGGAGGGAAATGCCTTGTTGATGTCAGAAGAGAATGGGCAGACTGATTCCAGATTATAGAAGGGCAACAGTAACTCAAATAACCACTCGTTACAGCCAAGGTATGCAGAATACCATCTCTGAATGCACAACACATTGAACCTTGAAGCAGATGAGCTACAGCAGCAGAAGATCACATCGAGTGCTTCTCCTGTCAGCTAAGAACAGGGAAACTGAGGCTACAATTTAAACAGGCTCACTAGAACAGGCTCAATAGAACAGGCTCACTAGAACAGGCTCAATAGAAGATTGGAAAAACGTTGCCTGGTCTGATGAGTCCTGATTTCAGCTGTGACATTCAGATGGTAGGGTCAGAATTTTGCGTAAACAACATGAAAGCATGGATCCATCCTGCCTTGTATCAACGGTTCAGGCTGGTGGTGTAATGATGTGGGGGGGATATTTTCTTGGCACACTTTGGGCCTCTTAGTACCAATTGAGCATGGTGTAAACACCACGGCCTACCTGAGTATTGTTGCTGACCATGTCCATCCCTTTATGACTATCTTCTGATGGCTCCTTCCAGCAGGATAATGCACCATGTCACAAAGCTCCAATCATCTCACCACTGGTTTCTTGAACATGACAATGAGGTCTCTGTACTCCAATGGCCTCCACACTCTCAATCCAATAGAGCACCTTTGGAATGTGCTGGAATGGGAGATTCACATCGTGGATGTGCAGCCGACAAATCTGCAGCAACTGCCTGATGCTATCATATCATTATGGAGCAAAATCTCTGAGGAACGTTTCCAACACCTTGTTGAGTCTATGCCATGAAGAATGAAGGCAGTTCTGAGGGTAAGAGAGGGCCCAACCCGGTACTAGGAAGGTGTACCTAATAAAGTGATCGGGTAGTGCATATTTAGCCTGTAAGGGTTTGTTTATTCTATCTGTATTTGGATCACTCTTTAAAGAGCATTTGACAGGCCGGTAGGAGAGGATACAATGCTTATTTAATCCCTTGATCCCTGCACCAGTGCGCTACAACTGCATGCATTGCAGAGCATTGCAGAGCAGCCGGCAAAAGCAACAGGGGTATAATTGTTGCCGTGAAGCAAAGCATTGCAGGTATGGCATGTGTATGCCTCTGACCACTGTCTCTGCCACTAAATGAGGTAGCAGTTAGAGGCCAGTAAAACTGCGGCTCAACCATGCAGACTAAAGGCCCTGTATGAATATTAGGCAAGAAACCGGGCTAGTGTACCAACACAAATAATATAAACAAAGCAGCAGCTTGAAGTGAGATACACACAATAATACATAGAAAGATGAGAGAAACTGCGCTAAATAGTCCCAAATATTCTTCATTAAAACAGCATGTTATTGATCAACATATAGGATGGAATAAATCCTTTTCCCAGTGGCACCACAGTGATTCCAATCAAAAAGTGGCCCGCCACCTTCAGAAAAACCTGCTTACCGGATGGCAAGCAAAAAAGTCATGTGGCTATAGCCCAGCAAAGGCCTTTAGCTCGCACAGACGATCACTGGCCGAATATCCCAGTATCACAGGATGGATGGCTGTAGATCTTCCAAGCCCTGGCACCGTCTATGAAGCCCGTGGCTGTTAAACCCAGCAATTGACCCAGAGAGAAAGACTGACCATAGCGTAATACAGTCTAATCAATTTAATTTGTAAAAAAGTATTGCTCTTACATTTGGTACGTCAAAAAGTTTGCATATAAAAACAAAGCCGGCCGGCAAACAACAGAAGCCCATCCTCCTAGTACATGGCGTGGTGACGTCAGCACATACACGGCTTCAGATGCGTTTTGTCATACGTGACGTTTTCAATGGGAAATTTTTACAATCTAAATTGATTAGACTGTATTACGCTATGGTCAGTCTTTCTTTCTGGGTCAGCCTATCCCGCACCCACCTAACAACTGTCCCCGAGCCACCCCCATCAAATCATTCCCCGCATCTATTACCTTTTGTACCACCACCCCCTCCCTTTAGAATGTAAGCTCTATGAGCAGGGCCCTCCTGTACCTTCTATATTGAACTGTACTGTAATTGCACTGTCCCCCCTCTACATTGTAAAGCACTGTTGGCGTTATATAAATCGTGTATAATAATAATAATAATGGACCTCTCAGTAATTCCTGAACATGTCTCAATACACAGAAACCATTTAATAAAAAAAAAAACTCTAACATTGTGGAGAGCGCTCATATAAACTCACAAGCTAGTCTGTGTTACACCACTGGTATAAAGAAGTGCCAACCAGTCCTGAAATGCATTGTTTGGTGTTTAATGAGCCAGGTTTGTATTAAGAAGTTGACATCCACTCTGGATTGATTGTTATGCCCCGTACACACAACCGGACTTTACGACATACTTTGCCCGGCGGACTTTTCGACGGACTTTACAACGGTCTTTCCGAATGAACGGACTTGCCTACACACGATCAACCAAAGTCCGACGGATTCGTACGTGATGACATACGACCGGACTAAAACAAGGAAGTTCATAGCCAGTAGCCAATAGCTGCCCTAGCGTCGGTTTTTGTCAGTCGGACTAGCATACAGACGAGCGGACTTTTCGACCGGACTCAAGTCCGTCAAACTTTTGAGAAAACAAAGTCCGCTGGAGCCCACACACGATCGAATTGTCAGACGAAATCCGGTACGCGGGACCAAGTATGCCGTAAAGTCCGATCGTATGTACGCGGCATTACCCTACTTTTAGGTGCATCTGCTACCTGCCAGGCTTTTTCAGCATTCCTTTCCTTACATGTAGGGAATTAGCATTCACAAACCTTTCCATTTCCAATTCTCAGTCCACAATTAGCCAGCTTTCTCAGCGCTGAGAGTTCTGTATACTGGTTTCTCCATTTGTGTAATATCTAGGGCTTGGTGAAAAGAGGATAGGGCAGAATGATGACATGTACTGTATGGTGATGCTCGCTCATTGTCCAATCAACAGGTTAGAGCATCTTTTTTCATCCAGGGTTCCATGGAACCCTAAGGTTCCTCCAAAAGCTGATAGGGGTTCCTTGAGCAGTGGCTTATTGACCTCCTCTCTGATGGTGACTGCATACTTCTGGGCTCAGTGCCACTTTAACAGCATGACACCAATTGTCTTACTGCCTGTAAGAGTGGCATTCCGACCACCACTGTAAGGGGGCATTGTTCCCATTGATCCCCAATGATTTTGTTTTAGCAGAGTTTCCTGAGACCTGGAATATATATTAAAGTGGATGTAAACCCACGCTCATCATTTACAAAGTAATGGCATACTAGTGATCTGCATGTATCTCTACCTTTGAATTGTCACCCCCTACTGCATTTGGAGCTGCGCAAAACTCCGGAATCAATGGGTGGGTCTGTTTTCCGGTGCTCGGTGGGCGAAGTCGTGACGTCACCAGACTCCCCATCCACCTCCACACTCCCCTTGGCCAGGCAGCATCGCGAGGACAAACCTTGTACTTGTAGAGCGAAGGAGCGTGCGTGCACAGCAGAAGGAGAGCGTGCTTACGGCCCCCTGTCATACACACTACTTCCTGCGCATGTCATACACTCAGTGCCGTAGGCACACTCTGCTCTCATGCTAGTGCGTGAGATAAGGAAAGCAGATGTCAGTCACAGCAGTGGGGAAAGTGGCGGCACAGATTTCTCTATGTGTCTTTTTTTATCTGTGTAAAAAAAAGACAAGAGGATTGCTCAGAGCTGGATTAACTGTTCGTGGCAAGACTGGGCACACATGACTTGACATCCTCTACTCTACCAGGTAGAAGTCTTCATAAAAAATAAAAAATAAATTTGGGTTTACAACCACTTTAAGGGTTTCTTTTGGGGTAAAAAGGCTGCGAAAGGCTGGGCTAGGGCAATTTCCCAATCAACAGGCGGAGCTAAGCTAAGCTTAATGCAGCCAAATCTTTTGTTAACAATTTTGACCAGTGGGTAAGGGTAAAAATCCCTGGTTTTTTTTGCTGTTTGAGTCCCTGTTGGTGGGATTCTCCATCACTTTCTGTCCCAGTGACAGGTTTCACCACAGGACAGAAAGCAAGGGGACATTTCTTCATCAGGGAAACAACAGTAATAAAATAGGAACATTCTATCAACACTTACTCAATTTTCTATTCTTGACTTGTCTCCATGGCAGCATAGTTTGCACAGTAGTCAGGTACTGAGAATACCCCTGAGTATTCTGCCATGGCGACATCAGGAAAATCCCTTTTTTATAGAAGAGTGGGGAAGACAAGAATTCCTGTTGGATATTTATTGCAATTTATGTCTTCTTAGAATATTCCTCTTGCTTTCTACTCTAGTGACAAGTTGTCACTGGGACAGGATGTAAGGGGGAAAGCTCATGAGCTGGGCCACAGATAAACCCAATAAAGTTTTTTTAAATCTTGTTCACTTTATCCAAAACTTAAAATAAAAGATGGTGGCTGAATTTCCACTTTAAGAATATATATTGTATTAATATTACTGTATATATATATATATATATATATATATATATATATAGATATAGATATATCTATATATATATACAGTATCTCACAAAAGTGAGTACATCCCTCACATTTTTGAAAATATTTTAGTATATCTTTTCATGTGACAACACTGAGGAAATGACACTTTGCTACAATGTAAAGTAGTGAGTGTACAGCTTGTATAACAGTGTAAATTTGCTGTCCCCTCAAAATAACTCAACACAAAGCCATTAATGTCCAAACCGCTGGCAACAAAAGTGAGTACACCCCTAAGTGAAAATGTCCAAAATGGGGCCCAAATAGCCATTTTCCCTTCCCGGTGTCATGTGACTCGTTAGTGTTACAAGGTCTCAGGTGTGAATGGGGAGCAGGTGTGTTAAATTTGGTGTTATCGCTCTCACTCTATCATACTGGTCACTGGAAGTGCAACATGGCACCTCATGGCAAAGAACTCTCTGAGGATCTGAAAAAAAGAATTGTTGCTCTACATAAGGATGGTCTAGGCTATAAGAAGATTGCCAAGACCCTGAAACTGAGCTGCAGCACGGTGGCCAAGACCATACAGCGGTTTAACGGGACAGGTTCCACTCAGGACAGACCTCGCCATGGTCGACCAGTTGAGTGCACGTGCTCAGCATCATATCCAGAGGTTGTCTTCGGGAAATATGAGTGCTGCCAGCATTTCTGCAGAGGTTGAAGGAGTGGGGGGTCAGCCTGTCAGTGCTCAGACCATACGCCGCACGCTGCATCAAATTGGTCTGCATGGCTGTCATCTCAGAAGGAAGCCTCTTCTAAAGATGATGCACAAGAAAGCCGCAAACAGTTTGCTGAAGACAAGCAGACTAAGGACATGGATTACTGGAGCCATGTCCTGTGGTCTGATGAGACCAAGATAAACTTATTTGGTTCAGATGGTGTCAAGCGTGTGTGGCAGCAACCAGGTGAGGAGTACAAAGACAAGTGTGTCTTGCCTATAGTCAAGCATGGTGGTGGGAGTGTCATGGTCTGGGGCTGCATGAGTGCTGCTGGCACTGGGGAGCTACAGTTCATTGAGGGAACCATGAATGCCAACATGTACTGTGACATATTGAAGAAGAGCATGATCCTCTCCCTTTGGAGACTGGGCCGCAGGGCAGTATTCCAACATAACGACCCCAAACACACTTCCAAGATGAACACTGCCTTGCTAAAGAAGCTGAGGGTAAAGGTGATGGACTGACCAAGCATGTCTCCAGACCTAAACCCTATTGAGCATCTGTGGGGCATCCTCAAATGGAAGGTGGAGGCGCGCAAGTTCTCTAAAATCCACCAGCTCCGTGATGTCGTCATGGAGGAGTGGAAGAGGACTCCAGTGGCAACCTGTGAAGCTCTGGTGAACTCCATGCCCAAGAGGGTTAAGGCAGTGCTGGAAAACAATGGTGGCCACACAAAATATTGACACTTTGGGCCCAATTTGGACATTTTCACTTAGGGGTGTACTCACTTTTGTTGCCAGCGGTTTAGCCATTAATGGCTGTGTGTTGAGTTATTTTGTGGGGACAGAAAATTTACACTGTTATACAAGCTGTACACTCACTACATTACAGGATATTACCTCCTCCATGTTTTTTTTTTTCAAACTTCTTGTTTGTTTACCAAAAAATCAAAAACGTAGAGGTGATTTGATACTACCAAAAGAAAGCTCTATTTGTGTGAAAAAAAAGGTTAAAAATTTTGTATGGGTGCAATTGTCAAAGTGTGAGAGCGCTGAAAGCTGAAAATTGGCCTGGTCAGGAAGGGGGCGTAAGTAAAGTGTAATTTCTTTCTTTCAGTGTTGTTACGTGAAAAGATATAATAAAATATTTACAAAAATGTGAGGGGTGTACTCACTTCTGTGAGATACTGTATGTATATATATATATATATATATATATATATATATATATATATATATATATATATATATATAAAATATAATATATATATAAAATATAATATATATATATATATATATATATATATATATATATATATATAATATATATAGTGTAGCGCTACTTTAGTGATAACTCTAATACCACACCATGTGCAAATAATACGTAATTCTGATAATACAATCATCACAATATCACACAACATAAGAGTCCTTATTGTGAACAAAATTCTTGATTGCTGTGATTCTCTGTGATATTCTTTTACCACCTTGCTTTTTTAAACACTGAATATTGTGCACACCTCCACCAGCTATTTTACCTGCTCACCTCAAGAATGAGTCAGGCAGAATCAAACATAGCTCTTTATTTCTCACTCCACAATGATCTCTCCCTTCCACTGTGGATCAGCTGCTCACCAGCAGTTTCAGCTACTCCAAATATGATTCACATGGATAGAGGGTTGATGTCTCATATAAAAAGCCTCTCTCCTTTCCACTCCTAGGTTCTCGTTTCCAGTGTCATGTAATCAAAAATACAGGAAACATAGTGCTCTCTATTTTCAAATTTATTAAAAAACCCCCGCTTAAGAAAGGTCACTTACAAGATAAAAAATAAACACTCACCTGTGTATAATATAACAGCGTCCGCTCGCTCACCACCGTGGCTGCGTGACGTCACAGGCTCGGTTCCTCGCCTCTGCACGCGTGTCGACCTCTGATTGGTCTTCCTCAGTAGGTTTGTTATAATTTTGATATATACACAGGGTCAGATATTTAAATATTGCACTTAGCACTTTAGTAAGAATTAGGGTGGCACTGATTGTCATATGTGCAAGTGAACTCACGTGTTCTATGTTTGCACGGGCGTTCAGCCTCTGTTTTTATGCCGGCTTTTTAGATTTAATGATTTTCATACTGGAATTTTTTGTATACATACCTTCGGTTTATTTTAACCAATAAATCCCTTATATTATTATTACACCATTGGAGTTTTTCCCCTTCTTTTCTTAAATATGGATCCTCCCAATCCTGAGTCTCCCTTCTGATGCTGTAGCAGTCGGATCAGTCGGATCAGCTCGGAGTCGGTGGTGCACACTAACAGGACCCGGACACCAATATTCCATCTGTCCCCGCAGAGGGTTATATCTGCAAGCCCGTACGACCTCGCCATAGAGGAGGTCCAACGAATGGGGAAAGGGCACATCCATTACTCCTCTCCTGCAATCAATGGTGGTTTGGAAGCGTTTTCGCATCTTTTCACTTTCCTGCTTTTGATGTAATACACCAAAGGAACGTCTCCTCCTTTTTTTCCTTTTTTTCACTTATTTTTGCTAACTTGTTTTCATGGACTGAATGTGGTGTCTCTTAAATGATTGACTGATCAATCGTACCTTCAGGACTTTCACCTCTTTTGAAATGTTTTTCCATATTCTTTCATTTTTTATGGAGATATGATTTGTGCACTACTTGTATCTATTGTTTTGTTATTTTTTCCGTGTTGGGACTTCATTATATAATTTGCTAGCGCACAAATTTTAATTTACAAACTGATTGTCATATACACAAAATATTGTATAACATGACCAACTTTATAATGCATGGTAGTGCACTGTAGATGCGATGCAATATTAAATGAACCCCAACACACATCTGTGTGCTGCATACCTGCTTTGCCCGTGCTTTGCGTTACCCTGCGATTAAAAAAAATGGGCAAGGTCTATATTTACTTTTGTGTGTGTATGCTGTGAGGTGTGTTGACAGTCCATTCATTTTAAAGCTAAATTCCAGGAATTCAGCTTCTTTGTAAAAAAAATGAGGCCAACTTTGAGTTAAGTACAAGGAACTGTTCAATGAGTTTTCCTGGGCTTATCCCTATTATTTACATCTGAGAGTTTTGTTGCACGCCAGGAAGATGGCTGTCGCTGTATTTCCTGACACTGATGCTTCAATTCTAAGCATCTTCAACATTAGAGTCGGTGCAGCTGCAATGCCCGCCCCTCCGCTCCTCCTGCCCAGTCACAGAAGCCCTTGTATTATGTAAACTCATTCACCAAATACATTCTCTGAATGGGCAGCATAGAGGAGGGGCGGGCATAGCTGCTCTGTGTGCCTCTCTCTCCTCACAGCACCGAGTGTCAGTGTATCCTCCGGCAGAGACACAAATCTGTTATATATTGTATAAAAAATAAAGATAAGTAAGTTCAGGAGATGTCATGCACATCCATGGACTTAACTCATAGGTGTCCGTTTATGAAGCAGTGATCAGCGGTGATCCCGAGGATCGCCGCTGATCACAGTCCATAAACAGTTTATGAAGCAGTGATAATCGGGGGAGAACATGTTTGAACTTGTTCTCCCGCCGATTATCTCTACACACGGAGAATCCTCATAGATGACACAGAAATGGCCAGTTTATGAAGCGGTGATCTCACCGCTTCACTGGCGATCTGAGTCAGAATTCACACTCCCAGGTTCACCAGCTCAGAGGTGGTGAATCGGGGAGTGAAGAGGAAATCTCGGGGGATCTGAGGGGGAAGGAGGAAGTTTTTTAACTTCCTTATGCCTCGTTCAGACCCCCCAACACTGTAAGCATGTCCCCCTATCATATTTATGTGTATACATATATATACATATATACATATAATGTGTATATGTATATATATATCATGTGTGTGTATATACATGTATATATAATGTGTGTGTGTGTATACATATGTGTATAATGTAGGGGGACTCTTTATTTTACTAACATTAATCCACGCCGTTGAGCGGTGATAATTTATCACTGCTTAATAAACTGACATCTGGTACTGTAATCTCGTAAAGTCTCACGAGATTCCAGTATCAGGGGCCGTTCTCCACTGTTTGAAGCATTTGTAGATCACTTCACTCCTCCAAAGGTGAAGCGATCTACAAAGCTTCATAAACTGGCACACAGAGGAGAAAAATCTTCACTGTGAATGCCGGAGAACGAAGCAGTGAATAGATTTCACTGCTTCATAAACGGACACCATAGTGTGCCTTCAGTTTTTACAAAGTGGCTGAATTTCTGGAATTCAGATTTAAATGTGCTGCCTAACACAACTGTTCCTTAAGGCACACTGTGTTATGCTGTGAATAGGCACTAATAGCAGTAGGATAAAGTTTATGAAACTGACTTTAATTTTTGACAAGTATCTCTGAATCACACGATTGGTCAAACAGATTTACAAATCTTTTGGCAGGTGAAAAGAGTTCATGCAACCGTGTTTTTAGCTGGTGTCCTGAAGTTCTTTTTTAACACTTTGCAGGGTGCCATCAGTTTTAGCTCCACCTTCAAGTCGATGGTTAATTATTTCCAGGGTCTATCCAAATCTGAAATGTTTTGTTTAGGTGGACTTGGCCTTGAAACAAGAAAGGAGGGCAGCTGAAATGATGACGTTTTGTTATTTTTACCAAGTTTCAGACAGAATTAAAAACATAGCTTGTGCCCATCCTCCAGCCAGCTATGGAACAGAGATGAGAGTCTAGTTGGCCACGTTTCTAAAAGGATTCATCAAATCTGGAGGGAGCCAAGAATAAGCTTAGGCTGCGCAGATTGATTTCTTTCATCCCTCGGTGAACGGCATGCGCGAAGCCCTATTGAACTCGTCTTGGAATTTTCACCTCAAAAGAAGTTCAACAGAAGCTGATCAATGGCGTTTATCAGGGATGCATCATGAAAGAGGCATCTCAACTCAAGCTGGAGTACCAGACTCTCGATTCATCTCCGTCTTCTTAATGATTTATTCAAGATGCTTGCTGTCTTGTTTCGCTGTTACCATTTACATTTCTGGAGGAATTAGATCTTAAATAAAAAAATTAACAAGATAAATTAATTCTAGATTGTAAGCTCCAACGAACAGGGCCCTCTGATCCCTCCTGTATTGATTTGTATTTTAAGCGTACTGTCTGCCCCCATGTTGTAAAGCGCTGCGCAAACTGTTGGCGCTATATAAATCCTGTATAATACTAATAATTAAGACATTTAAAGAGGAAGTAAACTCTCCCACTCTGATGCTTCTTTTCAGTTAGTCCATTATAATAAGTAATTATCAAACTATAGCCACTGTAATCCAGCCTAAATCGCAAATTACTTACTGTTTAAAGAAACTTTAAAAACTTGTTTCCAGGGGTAAGACAGCGCCATCTTAAGTATTGTTTTCTGAGTCCACAGTAGAGTGTATTTCCGATCTTACATTGAGCACTTCCTGTACTGTTAACCAAGCCTCCTTCTCAATCCAACGTTTCTATGGCAACCCTGCTTCCCTGCTCATAGCTGACTTGTCTTATTTCATAGTATTTACTTGTGCCAATTATCTAGTGTTTGCCTATGTCAGTCTTATCAGCTTCAGCTGATAAGACTGCAGTAATGCTGTCCGATGCTTTTTTTCCACTCCATGTGATGTCACATAGTCACATGGGGTGTAGGAGGAAGCTCTGAGTGATTATGCAGTCTCATGGGATTTCAGTGTTGTGCCTTAGGAAGTCCTGATAATAGATAGACAAGCACACAGAGTGTGCCGCAAATCACGGGAGATATAGGCATGCTCAGTGACATCATTCTAAAGAACAAAAAGGATTACAACAATACTATGCAAGTAAGGAGATATCTACAAGCAATGCTCATTAGGGTTTTTTATGCTGATTCACATGGGACAAAGTTGTGGGGGTGAGTTTACAACCACTTTAAAGTGTCAGTTCACATAGAATGGAGTGGACAATTGATAGGTTTCTTATGTAAAGGGTTGATGTGTTAGTGTGTCCCATTCAGTTTTTATGGGCAATAGAGCAAGGTTCGAGAGTGAGTCCTATGTAGCGGGTTGAGGCCCAGTGGAAGGCAACATCCAGAAAGGAGAAAGTACGGGTGGAAAACAATGTGTGAGGAAGGTCTACGCAGTGGAGTAGCATGGATGGGGCCACAGGGCTATTGCCTTCAATGAAAAATTCTTAGAGGGTGCAAAATTAGTAAGGATTTAAGGTGAGAAGAGGTGGACATTCTGGCCTACAAAGCATGCTCCGTCCTCTCTCTCTCCCTCTTAGGCTGTGTGGGCAGGTCCAGCCGTTTGGTTCTAGGTCAGAGTGGGCAGAGTGGAGGAGAGTGGGTGGCAGTGCCCTGTACAGTGCAGTTGAGGATGGCTGTGATCACTGTTATCCTTTCTCTCCTCCCCAAGACCACCACCAACTGTCATGCCATGCACTGGAATATCTCCAACTACTAGAGCAGCCTTTCTCAACCAGGGTTCCGTGGAACCCTAGGGTTTCTCCAGAGGTTGTTAGAGGTGAAGCTAATTGGAGCTGTGTTTGTAACAGGAACATTTAGATATGCTGTGCCTGGGTTTTACCCTAAAATATTCACCTGTTGTCTTGAAAAATAAAAGTGCAATTATTGTGCCTAAAAGCTGTATGAGATCACCTAAAACACTGCTATCTCTGATTGCTAGTCTCAGTGGATCTGGAGTGGGATTTGGTGATGTCCCTACTGTCATTGTTCTCCATTGTTGGTATCAGTGAAAAAAATAGTGCCCCAAGGGCCAGATAAAAGCAAACAAAGGGCCGCATCTGGCCCCTGGTCCGCAGTTTGGAGAATACTGGTATAGATGATCAGGACATTAGACCCCTGTACCGGGGGGGGGGGAGACTCTGCGGGAGCTTATTTTGGGTGGCAAGCACGCATAGGGAAGACCACTGAAGTGAATGGGGCTGCCCAATGCGTGACACGCATTTTCGCATCCAAATCGCGATTTAAAAAACCGCAAACAGGAACGCTCATTCCCGCTACGCAAGGTCTGAACAGGGTCTTAAGGTTTTTTTTTTCTTTAAAGAGGAACAAACCTCAACAAATCTTTCAAAAGGAAAACCACACGGCAAAGCAAATCAAACGTATTTAAAATGTAAAACTGTTTTGTCGGCAGGCACTCTTTTAATACTGAAGCCATGAATATCATTTATCTGCATTATAAATAATTACACATGTTCCCCATGAAACACAAAGTATGTAATTAAATTTCAAGAATCTGCTTCTCCAAGTACTTGTATCCCATTTATGTTTTACGACGCAAACACAATCCTCCACTTGAATTATAGGCTTGTATATAGATCAGGTTATTGGGATTATTATATTCTCTCCTATAATGGATGAATCTCTTTTGGGTGTGTTGGCTTGTTGTGTTCTTGCTGAAAAGAATAGAAGATAGATTCTCTCTGGCATTCTCTGTAAGGGTTTATAAATTACTTTTAGTGCCCCGAGTTTATCCTCGGAGGAGGCATATATTACCGATGGTAAAATCCTGCATCCCCAGCAGTCTTGGGATATATATCCATTTTTTTTTATATTCCCCGTTCCACGAGATATGCTAATAAAGTATTATTTTGCTAAGAGTAGAAAAAAATAGATAATTTAACGTGATTGGTTCTTTTTTTTTTTCTCCTCAGTAATGACTTTTGTATATCGTCAATGTATCAGCGTTACTAATTACAGACACAGGGGAAAAGTCTAGATTCAAAGATCTTTATAGGTATTAAAAAGAAAAAAGGGCCCCGAAGTCACTTTTTTGGGAGAATTTGTTATCTCTGTATTTTGTCTTGCTGGTCTGTTTATGGACTTGTATGGTGAGTTTGTTGGATTAAAGCAGAATTCTGCCCATATAAAAGTCAGCAGCTACAAAAAGTGCAGCTGCTGACTTTTAAGAATCAGACACTCACCTGTACTACGGTCCAGCGATACGGGCGGATGAATCTCCGCTCCTGTTCCCCTCCTCCCCTCAGCGCTGGCATTGTGACTTTGCACGGCCAGCTGTGGCTTCACAGCCGGGCACGCACTGCGCATGCGCGAGCCGCGCTGCGCCCTGTGATTGGCCGGGCAATCATCTGGGACCTGTGATGTGTCCCAGAAGGTTGCACGGTGGGAGGGGGGAGAGGTGAACTTATTTCCGGCTCCGCGGAGCCCCAGGGGGAAGAGGGAGCTGGATGCCCCTAAAAAGAGGCAAAAAAAATGACATTCCAAATGTGGCATGTCAGGGGGTCACCTTCACTTAAAGCGGAAGTTCCATTTTTGGGTGGAACTCCGCTTTAAAGCCGATCTCCAGCCTTCTGTTCAGTCTTGCACAGTTGTACAGGCTCCTGTATGGAAATGGCTTACTTTGACTTCAGTGCATACTGTGAGCTTCTCATAGTGTGCATTAGAAGCTGCAGCAAATCAGAGAGAGTAAGTCATTTCCTGGCTAAAGGGCATCTGGGATCAGTTAGCCTTTCTGGCCCATGTCTTTGGCTAAGATCAAGTGTAATATCTGTTCTTATCAGTGTCCAGTAGGGGTGCTGTGCTGTTATTCTGGCCTACTGGGAGCTGGAATGGTTGACTACATAGTATCCCTGCTGGTATGATGGGGGCTCTGAAGGCTAATACCGGCTGGAACAGAACCTGGGGCACCCATGGGCAGTTGGGGCACGGGAGTAATTCCCCCGGGAAAACTAGATGGGCCCAGTTCCTCCTGGTTTGAATGGATCTACCTTGTCTGGCCATGGGCTGGTAAGGCAGAGAGTCCACAGTGTCTGTGCCCCCTGTGAGTGGTCACCCTAGGGGTGCTCTTGGTAACACTTGGGTGTGGGACCCACGGTATGAACAGGCACATGGTCACAGCACCATAAAGTGTCACTTTAAACCAAATCGGTGGTAATGCATACCGGAGTACCACCACTATAACACAAATGTCCAGAAATATAAAGTGCTTGTTCATATAGTCCAGTGTTAAATACACTGGTGTGGCATAATGAACAGAAGAACAGGAAGGTCCAAATAGTAAATCCGTGGGTGTTTTACAAACGAGTAAAACACCTTCAAACGTCCCTCCACCTTAACATCTATGCGCTCACCTCTATATAAGACCAACAACTGGTCACCATGCCCCTTCACCATTAAGGGGTATATGGATCCTTTGGTGGATGATTGTAACCTCCTTGGGTTCAAATAAAACCTAGGTCAGCCATTCTCAACCAGGTTTCCGTGGAACCCTGGGGTTCCTCCAGAGGTTTCTAGGGGTTCCTTGAGCTGTGGCTGATGGACCACCTTTTTGATGGTGTCTACAGAGTTCAAGGTTCAGAATCACTTAGCAAAGCCAGCAGCATGACACCAAATATCTTTTTAGCTGTCTTTAAGGGTGGCAATCTGAGCACCACTTTAAAGGGGGACATTCTTCCTATTGGCCACCAGTATCAGGGGCATTATTCCTATTGACCCCTGATAAATTGGTTTTAGTAAGGGTTCCTCGAGACCTGAAAATAATTTTTGGGGTTCCTCTAGGGTTAAAAGGTTGTCCTAGGTAGTCCCCAGCAGTAGTGCTCACAGAAGAATAAGGAAGACTAAATAGAGAAGCAGAGAGTCAGAGCAGAGAGTCCCAATAATGATGTCACCGGGACTAAATTAAGGTATGACATGAAAATGGAAAGAATTTATTTAAAGCAGAAGTTTAGTTAACCACTTAAGGACCTAGCCTCTTTCTGAGATTTGTTGTTTACACAACTGGTAAAAACATTTCTTTTTGCTAGAAAATTACTTAAAACCCCCAAACATTATATATATATTTTTTCTAACACCCTAGAGAATAAAATGGCGGTCATTGCAATATTTTCTGTCACACCGTATTTGCGCAGCGGTCTTACAAGCGCACTTTTTTTAGGAAAAAATACACTTTTTTTAATTAAAAAATAAGACAACAGTAAAGTTAGCCCAATTTTTCTATATTGTGAAAGATAATGTTACAACGAGTAAATTGATACCCAACATGTCATGCTTCAAAATTGCACCCGCTCGTGGAATGGCGACAAACTTTTACCCTTAAAAATCTCCATAGGCGACGTTTAAAAAATTCTACAGGTTGCATGTTTTGAGTTACAGAGGAGGTCTAGGGCTAGAATTATTGCTCTCGCTTTACCGATCGCAGCGATTCCTCACATGTGTGATTTGAACACGTTTTCATATGCGGGCGCTACTCACATATGCGTTCGCTTCTGCACGCGAGCTTGGTGAGACAGGGCGCGTTAAAAAAAAAAAGTTTTTTTTCTTATTTATTTTACCTTTTATTTTTTATTTTTACACTGTTTATTTAAAAAAAAATGTGTCACTTTTATTCCTATTACAAGGAATGTAAACATCCCTTGTAATAGAAAAAAAACATGGCAGGACCTCTTAAATATGAGATCTGGGGTCAAAAAGGCCTCAGATCTCATATTTACACTAAAATGCAATAAAAAAACAAACAAACAAATTTTGTCATTTAAAGAAAAAAAAATGACCCTTTAAGAGCTATGGGCGGAAGTGCAATATGGAGACGGGTGGGGGCCATCTTCCCCTCACTCGTCTCTATGTCAGGTTAGGGAAAGGATCAGGTTCAGGTAAGCGGCGGAGGGCTCCGAAGCGCGGCGGAAGGGAGGCCCTACTCCCACGCCGATAGAAGTGATCCTGCGGCGAATCTGCCGCAGAGACCACTTTTATCTTGAAGCAGACCGCCCGCTGAAGAAGAGGATACCGGGGTTATGGCAGCTAGCTGCTGCCATAACAGTGATATTCCTCTTCAAAATGCCGACGTATAATGATGGTGGGCGGTCCGGAAGTGGTTAAAGAGAACCTTCACTTAAAAGTGAAAGATCCGCTCATCTTCCTTCCTTCATTTTTTTTTATTTTTTTTTGGGAGAGGGGAACCCTTTTCTGACTGGTACCCACTCCCACTTTCGCAATTGTTTTTTAGAGGAGCTCCAGTCCTTGCCGCTAGTCTAAGACCCCTTTCACACTGAAGGCGCTTCACAGGCAATTTAGCAGTAAAAATAGCACCTGTAAAGTGCCTGTAAACTGCCCCCGCCACCCCAGTGTGAAAGTCCGGGTGCTTTCACACTGGGGTGGTGCACTTGCAGGACCAGAAAAAAAAGTCCTGCAAGCAGCATCTTTGAGGCGGTTGGAGAAAGCGGTGTATCTAAACTGCCCCTGCCATTGAAATCAATGGGCAGTGCTGCCGAAGCACCTACAAAGCCCTTCGGCAGCAGCTCTTTTCGGGTGCTTTTAACCCCTTGTTAACCCCTTCTTTGAGGTTAAAAGCGCCCCGCTCCTGCCACTCCGTGTCCTGCAAGTGCACCACTGGGGTGGTGCACTTGCAGGATGGGAAAAAAAAGTCCTGCAAGCAGCATCTTTGAGGCGGTGGAAGAGAGAGGTGTATACACTGCTCCTAAACTGCCCCTGCCATTGAAATCAATGGGCAGCGCTGCCAAAGCACCTACAAAGCGCTTTGGCAGCTGCGCTTTTCTGGTGCTTTTAACCCCCTGTTAACCCCTTCTTTGAGGTTAAAAGCTCCCTGCTCCTGCCCGCACAGTGCCACTAAAACGATTGGCGCTTTACCGCTAGCACGGGGCGGTGTTCAGTGTGAAAGGGGTCTTAATGAACCCTAAAGCCGTGTACACACAGGCGGACTTTTTAACATCAAACGTCCGACGGTCTTTCCGACGGACTTTCAACGGAGTTACGACGGATTTTCGGATGACTGGACTTGCCCACACACGAATGGACTAAAGTCTGTTCGAAAGTCCGTTGGTATGAACGTACGAAGGGACTAGAATAAGGAAGTTCATAGCCAGTAGCCAATAGCTGCCCTTGCGTCCTTTTTTGTCCGTCGGACTAGCATACAGACAAACTGATTTTTCGACCGGACTCGGGTGCGTCGGAAAGATTTGAAACATGTTCCAAATCTAAAGTCCATCTGATTTTCAACAGAAAAAGTCCGCTGAAGGTCCGATGAAGCCCACACACGATCGGGTTGTCCGAAGGATTCGTTCCGTCGGACCAGTCCGGTCGAAAAGTCCGCCCGTGTGTACACGGCAAAGGACACCATCTTGTGTAAAAGATTTTCCATAATGCTTAATGTATAGGCTTGAAGTGAATCAGCCCTCACGTCCCCAATACCAGTGGGGTGTATGGGAAATAGGAATGCGATTCTTGCATTATGTCTCTTTCTGCATCGGTTCTACAAAAACTAGGGCGGCCTCATACCCTTTCCTCCTCCAGTATGAACAGGTATGCGCCAGGGGATTACGGTATTGAACAACTACAAGGAAAATATTTCTTTATACGCAACAGGGTCACAAGTGCCGAGCCACTGCAAAGACTATCTCTTATTGCAAAAATATACTTTATTGAACGGATGAGCAATCTGACCTTCTGGTAGGTTAAAAGGAAGAAAAACACTTTTCTCTGGATGGTAAAGCGGCTTTAGTGAAACAACATTACTGAAAGTAAAAACATATTAAGAAAGTGACAGTGTACAATATTCCAGCAGTAATATAGAGCTGTATGTGCGTGATAAGAGGCGACTGTCTGCAGATATCGGATTATTGAGAGGTCCTTCAAGGGAAACACAGCAGAAGTAGTGTAAGGTACGGTGTACATTCACATTCTCACGTACACATGGTGAGGCTGATGTGGAAAAAACAATCTTTGTGTCTTCTCAAAATTATAATACGTTCTGAGTCCTGGAGTCCAGAGACTTTGTAGAGCTTTGGATGGGATAAATCCTCCATTTTTGGGTCCACATCTTACCTGGTATTCAAACCTCATTATTAGCTTCAGTTGTCCAGGCAGCTTTTTTTATGTGAGATATGGCATCAAGGCTCTCTCTGCTATTTATCACAGCTATAATATGTACAGTATATACAGTGGGGAAAAAAATGATTTGATCCCCTGCAGATTTTGTAAGTTTGCCCCCAAGAAATGAAGGGTCTATCATTATTATCATAGGTGTATATTAAATGATAGAGACAGAATATCAACCAAAAATCCAGAGAAAATGCATGATCAGTGGCGGCAAACAGTATATAATGCCCCCCCCTCTGTTGTAACATACCTGGGTGGGCTCCGGTTGCATGCTCTGCGACCCGAGCCCACCCTATTTTGAACCCTATTAGCGCCTCTGGCTCTAATTAGGCGCTTCAAAAAAAGTCCTCTGCCGCTGTAGTTCATGCACCCGGTGCCCCGAAAGGGGCCGGACGCATGAATAGGGGGTGGCCACAGCGGCCATAGATAGATTCATGCTATGCATGAATCTATCCATTACCATATAGGGGGATGGCCTGTAGAGGAGACGGTGCCCAGGCACCCCTAATGGGCAGGCCGCCACTGCACATGATACAAATGTTATAAACTGAGTTGCAGTTCAGGGAGTAAAATAAGTACGATATTTGATGCCCAAGCAAAACACGACTTAGTACTTGGTGGAGAAACCCTTGTTGGCAAGCAGAGAGGTCAGACGTTTCTTGTAGTTGGTGACCAGGTTTGCAAACATCTCAGGAGGGATTTTGGTCCACTCTTCTTTAAAGGTCTTCTCTAAATCCTTAAAGTGCTAGTAAACCCGCAACAGTAAAATCATTCTGTATAAGCAAAAAAGCATGCTTGTCGTACACACTGTGGAACCTAAGGGGTTAATTATTTGCCTTGTGTATAAAGGCTGCGTGATCCTGTCTCTCTGATCCTTCTCTTCTTCCACTGACTCCAGTCCATTTCCTGATAAAACAGAGCATTAGGGGACAAGCTGCACATGCTCAGTTTGGTGTGTATTGCTAGAGAGTCTTTTTTTTTCTTGGGAGAGTGCATGTGATCAGCACAGAGCCAATCAGCACTGTCCAGACAGAAGTTCAGGAGTCCTGCAGTCTTATAAGACAATCAGGGGAGAATGAAAACTCCTCTTACAAGCTTTAACCAAACACTGATACAAGTCAAAAGACTGTTCTAACTTCTGGTATTTATCAGTTTATATTTACTAAAATAATTGCATTTCCATGTTCTGTGTACTGTGGGAGACCAGATATAGTGAATGCAAGGTCCTGGGTTTAGGAACACTTTAAGGTTTCTTGGCTGTTGCTTGGCAACTTAAATTTTCAGCTAGGCCACTCAATGAATTTGATGTGCTTCTTCTTGAGCCACTCTTTTGTTGCCTTAGTGGTATGTTTTGGATCATTGGCATGCTGGAAGACCCATCCAAGACGCATCTTCATTGTTCATTGTTCTGGCTGAGGAAAGAAAGTTCTCATCCAAGATTTTACAATGCATGGCCCCGTCCATTGGCCCCTTAATACGGCAAACTCAGCCTGTATCTTTAGCAGAGGAACAACCCCAAAGCATAATGTTTCCACCTTCGTGCTTGACTGTAGGGATGGTGCTCTTAGGGTCATATTTAGCATTTTTCTTCCTCCAAACAGGGCGTGCTGAGTTAATGCCAAAGAGCTCAATTTTGGCCTCATCTGACCACAGCACTTTCTCCCAATCCTTCTCTGAATCATTTAAATGTTCATTGGCAAACCCAGACATGACTGACGGATAACAGATGTCATTTACCAACCCTTATACCACCCAACTTATACCCTTACCCCAATAACTCAAACCACACCGAGATTGGAGTATTAAAAGGCCGTAGCAGCCTAATTTATTTAACAAATAATCTTAAATATAAAAATATAACATATAAAACATTATCTATTATAAAACAGCAAAACAAACAACATCTGTTAAAACAACCTGCTGAATTTTTAAGCGTTGGTCTGAGCAATAGCTTAATAATCCTCTGTGTCCATAACAGGACTAGCACTGCGGTCCCATCAAATATATCACATAGGCCTCAAGCCAACAAGCTGGCTCAGAGACTAGCAATGACCGCAGTGCCCCATTATCACTTCCTGGCTAACCTCCGTTAACCGGGAACCACCATCATGAGCCATATCAACGCTAGCTCCCAAAAAGACTCTTACTTTTTTGCCATCTACCTTCTTATGCCCAGACCAACGCCCACCACTGCCACGACATATCTTCAACCATCACCCGTCTGAAAATTAAAAAACAATACCCATGTCCTCCTAACCATACTATAACAATAAAGGGAGGGTGGGCGGGAACTTTCTTCACTAACTGTTCCTCCCCCCAGGGCGGGATCACCCTATAAAGCCCCTACTGATACCTCCCCCTCGGCTACCTAATACCAACCCCCCAACTCTATTAACTCCCCTGCTACCACAGTCATGTATGCCCTCCACTATGCATTACATGCTGTTATTACGGGCCTTTCTGTCCTGTACATGTGCCTTCTTGAGGAGGGGGACCTTGCGGGCACTGCAGGATTTTAATCCATGGCGGCGTTTTGTGTTACCAATGGTTTGTTTGGTGACTGTAGTCCCAAGTGCCTTGAGATCATTCACAAGCTCCTCCCGTGTAGTTCTGGGCTGATCCCTCATTTTTCTCATGATCATCCTTACCCCATGAGGCGAAATCCTGCATGGAGCTACAGACCGAGGGCGTTTGATGGTTATTTTATTTTTCTTCCACTTGTGAAAAATCACTCTAACAGTTGTCTTCTTCTCAGCAAGTTTCTTGCCGATGGTCTTGTAGCCCATTCCAGCCTTGTGTAGGTCTACAATCTTGTCCCTGACATCCTTTGACAGCTCTTTGGTCTTGCTCATGATGGAGACGGAGAGGTTTGAATGGAAGAAAGAGATTCTGTAGACAGGTGTTTTCTATACACATAACGAGTTTTCGTTAGGAGCACCTTCTTAAATTGACAGGACAAATCTGTATACCACATGAGCACATACTGTAGCCAGTCTGTGGGAGCCAGAATTATTGTTGATTGGGGATCAAATACTTATTTTACTCACCGAACTGCAATTCAATTTATAACATTTGTATCATGTGTTTTTCCTGGGTTTTTGGTTGATACTATGTCTTTCTCATTTAAAATATACCTATGATAACAATTATGGACCCTTTATTTCTTTGTAAGTGGGCAAACTTACAAGATCTGCAGGGGATAAAAAAATTATTTTCCCCACTGTGTATACATATATATATATATATATATATATATACACACACAGTATATACCAAGCAACTAAAGCGTTATAAAGTTGTAAACTGAATAACATTGATTATTTCATTATTATTGGCATGTGAAAGGTTCATGGACAGCCAAGGCTCATTGATGCATGTAGGGAGCAAAGGCTGGCCCATGTAGTCCGATCCAACAGAAGAGCTACTGTAGCTCATATTGCTGAAAAACGTAATGCTGGTTTAGATGTCAGCACACACAGCGCATTGCAGTTTGTTGTGTATGGAGCTGCGTAGGTCAGGGTGCCCATGCTAACCCCATGTCCACAGCCAAAAGTGCCGACAATGGGCACGTGAGCATCAAAACTGAACCATGGAGCAATGGAATAAGGTGTCTTCAAGGTGCATATTGACAAGGGGAGTGTAGAGGTGGGCCTGGAGTCTACTGACATCACGACTCCACCCACCGAGCTCCAGACAACAGACCCGCCCACAGAATCTGCAGTTTTTCGGGCTCATAACAGACAGAGGGGAGACATTTGACAGGTAAAGATACATGCAGGAGGCATGTATATCCTTATAGATAACCCCTATGGCAGTAGTTTAGAAAGGATGACATTGGGTTTACACTTTAATATTAGTGGTCATGTTATAGAGCATCAACAATTTATGAAGTGCTTTACATACTATACATTGACAATCCCTGCCTTCAAGGAGCTAAGAATCTAAGGTTCCTATCTTACATGAATACACACATACTAGGGCCAATTTGAACAGGAACCAACTAACCTGCCATCTATGTCTTTGGAGTCTGGAAACTGGAATACCCAGAGGAAATCCATGCACAAGCTCAAAGAGAATATGCAGACTCAATGCAGCTAGTGCCCTGCATGGGATTCTAACTGTGGATTGTAGTGTACACCAAGGCAGGAGAGCTAAACACTTAGGCTAAGTTCACATCTATGTGTATCGGGAACGCACACAAGATCACTTTTCTGACACGCAGAGAAATGCACTGTGCCTTTTAGCAGACACACGGTGCTGCCATTAATTATTATGGCACTCCCATGTATCTGCGAACGCATGGGTATTCACACGTGTCAAACCACATGCTTCCTCAGACATTTGGTTTGGTGTGGAGTGTTTGGGGAAAAGAGTGTGGGAGTTCTTTTTTGTGTTTCTAGCATGTAGGAAAGTCCATTGAAATGAATCGGCTGCCCTACACACAACTCGCAGAAATGCGCTGAAAACATGTGAAAGCCTTTGCCGCATCTAGGTGTGAACCAAGCCCAAGACAATGTTCTGTAGGAGCCTACTGCGTGGTGAAAAAGCTGAATGCTGACAGCATACTAAAAAGATACAAGCGCTGCTTGTTTCTTTTTTTTTTTGAGAAACCCATTAGGGGGCGCCCTGTTAGTCAGGAACTGATCTGGGGTTTAGTTTGTAGCTCAGGAGAGCAGATGTTTTGTGTGTTTTATACCAATTTTATGCCAAGAGCCAATTATACAAAGACCCGATGGTTGGATAATTGGCTCCTGTCTAAATGTGCCTCAGAATGTGTGTACATGTGAGATAGGGACCGTAGATTGGAAGCAGGGACTGATGTGTATGTAAACTCTTGACGCTATATATACACATCTCTGTAATAAATGTAAATGGGAAAGCAGATCTCCTAAAAAAAAAACATAAAAATGGCAGTTTAAAAACAAATGGAAAAAAAAAAAACGATCCAAAGGTATTATAGCTCCCCTTTAAGAAGCAAGAAATTCAGAAAAAGTGTTTATTTATTTAGAATGTAAAATCACTTAATGTAAAGTACGGACGGAAATATTTACTTTGCACTCATCCTCTATTATCCGCTAGCCGTCATGTTTTCTTGCTAAAGAAATTGAAATAACTCTTCTTTAGGAGGCACAATAAACCTTTATCTGTTAACAGGCTCCAGCCTAGTCATTCCGGATTTTTGCATATAGTTCATATTAAGTGTTTCAATTAGGCCTATTACCAAGAACCCAGAGAAAGCTTTTAACTTATTTGTTTTCTGATTGGTAATAAAAGGCTTTGCATAAATCTGGGGTGCTGTAATATTCAACATCTTCCAATGGATAATATGCGAGTTACCGTCAGTTGGTGATGTTTGTAGTCGAAGAGTAGGTGAGGCTGTGGAACAATACGATGTGATCCTGGAAAATATGACTTTGGTTGGTGGGCTTAGTGCTAGCATGGGTCTTCTTGAGGAAATAAGGGTCATATGGAGTATGTCACGGGCATGGCCAGAGCGGAGGCTGTTGGAGAGGACTGTGTGCAAGCCTGTTGCCCACCGATTATGGGCCCTAGCATTTGAGGTGAATGAGAAATCCAGTCTGAACTGTATTAATCGGACTCAGTCATGTATATATTGCATGGGGACTCCTTACTGTATATTTGTGTCCCTGAAGAGGGAGGGGGGATTCCTCCAGCAGCCCCCTGCTGATAAGACTGATTCACATTCTGCTGGGACACATCCTGTGAGGAGATGCTGGTGTTATCAACATGTGTTTATGTTAATTGAGAGAGCTGATCACATTAGCCACCAGCCCTGGCTAATAGACGAATGGTCTAGGCTGAGGAGGGGGGGGATTGTTGTTTATATTGTTAATTGTATTAATGTGTGAAGCTCGGTGCCCACAAGACTGTCATCTGGTCTGGGTACATTTTGTAGTAAATTAGGTCATGTTAATTAGGTTAGCTTTGAGTCATCCCTGCTGTATAAAGGTCTGTGAGATCTCAAAATAAAGGTAGTTCTGATGTACTCCAAGACTGGTGTTGTCTAGTTCTTGGGGTTCCTATAGCCAGATCCATTGGACTCGTGTTCCAGAACTTAGGAAGCGGTATATGACGGAAGCACTCAAGCGGAGTGTGGGGCGTTCCGTGACAGAGTATAAATCCTATAAGCATCTATTACCAGCCTCAGTATCGCTAAAATTCAAAATGAGTAATGCATAAAGTATAGAATGTATGAAATAATTAATGTGTCATGCTTTTGGAGCCTCTTAGGTCCATAATCATATAATCAAGTGGTCTTTAAACTATGGCCCTTTGCTTGCCTTTATCTGGCCCTTGGGGCACTATTCCATGCGCTAATACAAGACACTTTTCCTCCCACTGACACCAATGATGGGACACTATTAATTCCACTGACACCAACAATGGGACACTTTTCCTTCCACTGACACCAACGAACGATGAGGCACTATTCCTCCCACTGATACCAATAATGGACCACTATTACTTCCACTAAAACCAACGATGGGGCACTATTCCTCCCACTGACAACAATGATGAAGCACTATTCCTCCTACTGACACCAATGATGGGGCACTATTCCTTTCACTGATACCAGTGATGGGGCACTATTCCTCTCACTGACACCATTGATGGAACCCTATTCCTCTCACTGACACCAATGATGAGTCACTATTCCTTTCACTGATACCAGTGATGGGGCACTATTCCTCTCACTGACACCATTGATGGAACCCTATTCCTCTCACTGACACCAATGATGAGTCACTATTCCTCCCACTGACACCAATGATGAGTCACTATTCCTCCCACTGATACCAATGATGGGGCACTATTCCTCTCACTGACACCTTTGATGGAGCACTATTCCTCTCACTGACACCAATGATGAGTCACTATTCCTCTCACTGATACCAATGATGGGGCACTATTCCTCTCACTGACACCATTGATAGAGCCCTATTTCTCCCACTGACACCAATGATGGGGCACTATTTCTCCCACTGACACCAATGATGGGGCACTATTCCTCTCACTGATACCAATGATGGGCCACTATTACTTCCACTAATACCAATGATGAGGCACTGTCCCTTCCACTGATATGAGACACTATTCCTCCCCCCAATACCAAAGATGATGCACTCTCTACTCCCAGTGACCCCCATGTCATTTTCTACTCCCACTGCCCACAGTCGGGCCCCCCCCCTAAAGTCTGAAAGACAGTAAACCAGCCCTATGTTTAGAAAGTTTGAAGACCCCTGGTATAATGGTAATGATGCTTGGAAAAATTTGCCAGGTTCTTTTGTAGGAAAAGTCTTCACCAACCTCTTGCCATACAAGCCCTAGTAGAAGTAGAACTAAAGGCAAACCTTTTTTTCATTTTCGACAGAGTAAAGAAGGGTTATAACCCCTGTCCTCTGTATCTAAAGTGAGGGACTCCCTGGTTCTTACCAGAATAATAGGGCGTACACACGGTCGGACTTTGTTCGGACATTCCGACAACAAAATCCTAGGATTTTTTCCGACGGATGTTGGCTCAAACTTGTCTTGCATACACACGGTCACACAAAGTTGTCGGAAAATTCGATCATTCTGAACGCGGTGACGTAAAACACATACGTCGGGACTATAAACAGGGCAGTAGCCAATAGCTTTCATCTCTTTATTTATTCTGAACATGCGTGGCACTTTGTGCGTCGAATTTGTCTACACACTATCGGAAATTCCGACAACGGATTTTGTTATCGGAAAATTTTATAGCCTGCTCTCAAACTTTGTGTGTCGGAAAATCCGATGGAAAATGTGTGATGGAGCCTACACACGGTCGGAATTTCCGACAACAAGGTCCTATCACACATTTTCAATTGGAAAATCCGACCGTGTGTACGGGGCATTAGAGTCTCCATCAGAAGATTTCTTCTCTATCTCTGTTCTTGAAGCAACTCAAAATATGTGATTTTCCTTTCACTTTTGGTGCTGAGGGTAAGCAGGGTCACAGATAGCAATACAAACCTGTGTTCCTAACCAAACAAAAATCTGGGGACAACAAAAAATGTCCTTTAGTTATACACTAAAGAGAATCTTCAGTCAAATACAAAATAAATTAAAGTCAACAGCTACAAATATTGTAGCAGTTGACTTTTAAGATACAGGTACTTACCAGTCAAGGAATCCAGCCCTGTCCTCACCTGGGGCGGTTCTTCGGGTGCCCGGTGCAGCCATCTTGTACGTGGGAAGCCGGCTGTGGCTTCCTGCAGTTTTACAGCCGGCTCCGCATTGCGCATTGAACGAGTTGCTCTGCTCTTTATGAATGGACCCGCAGCCTCCTGGGTCCTGTGACATGTGATGAGAGGGGCGAACTTCTGCTAACTTGGTTGGAGTTGGAGCTAAAGAAAAAAAAAAAACTCCAAAAACGTTCCTTCCCAAATATTTTTCAATGTTATTCATTTTAAATTTGGTGCAATACTTACCCTTTCTAAAGTCTTGAGGCCCCATTCACATTACCATTGTGTTTGGGGTGCCATTGAGGGATAATGATTTAAAATCACGACGAGTGAATGCAGCCTAATGCCGCAAACACATGATCGGACATTCCGACAACAAAATCCATGGATTTTTTCTGACGAATGTTGGCTTAAACTTGTCTTGCATACACACGGTCACACAAATCTTGTCGGAAATTCCGAACGTCAAGAACGCGGTGACGTACAACACGTACCACGAGCCGAGAAAAATGAAGTTAAATAGCCAGTGCGACTCTTCTGCTTGATTCCGAGCATGCGTGGAACTTTGTGCGTCGGAATTGTGTACACATGGTCGGAATTTACGACAACGGATTTTGTTGTCGGAAAATTTGAGATCCAGATCTCAAATTTTGTGTGATGGAAAATGTCCGATGGAGCCTACACACGGTCGGAATTTCCGACAACAAGCTCCCATCGAACATTTTCCGCCGTGTGTACAGGGCATTAGGCTGTTCACGTGACTCCACAGGGTCCTTTCTTCTCCAGGCTGGGAGCAGAGGTGGCTCTAGGCTTTGTGAGGCCTTAGGCAAAACTTACACATGAGGCCCCACGGACTGGGACGCTCCGTGATGAGGCCACTATTCCTCAGGCTGCGGGCAGTATCTGATTTGTCTGTCAGCTCCTAAGCCACAGTGGGGGTAGGTGGAGCCGCCGGCGTCAACTTCAGTGATTGAGAACAGGCAAATTAGGCGGCCGCGAGGCCCCTGTGAGTGCAAGGCCTTAGGTGACCGCCTAATTTGCCTAATTAGAGAGCCACCTCTGGCTGGGCGGTCCCTACTGTTGCAAAGAGCTATGCTGGGGGGAAGATGGTGAGAATGTAATCCCTCTGCATCAATACCTTGTGAATAAAGGGTACAATTATGACACCCTGACCAAGGTGGGACTACAACGCCCCTCACCCACAGTATTGCACTCAGCTCCTAGTCTACCAAGATACGTTAATAAACTTGCTAGTATTCAAGGGGTTGAAGCAAGTAGCCATGAGCTTGGTATGACGGCAATCAAAAAGTGATCCGCCTAATCACTTTTACGGGGCTCAGAAGGTGCGCCCCCCACCGTCCGAGGTGGTTCCATGTTCTCCCGTTTCTCAGGGGACCGTGGTAAACTGCTAAAACTTTGAAAGCAGGAGGAACATCTGATCTCCCCTGAGACTAATGAACCCAGAAGTGACTTGAATTACATCACATCCGTGTTCACAGATGCTATTCCTTAGCTACTGTAGCCAAGGAAGCAGCTAATTAAGGACAATCAGTGCTTGATTAGCTTCAGCGAAGGGCAGGGGAGACATTGGGAGTCTAATAGACCTCTGATATCTCCATAAAGGGAACCTGTCACCTACCCATACTATCACATAGGGGGCTTTTTGGCCCCCCAAGTGAAAGCACTAAAGTTAAATTTAAAAAAACTGTTAAAAATATAAATAATAAATAAATAAATAATAATTAAAAAAAATTAAATTAAAAGCAACCCCTAATGCAAACATGCAGCTTAGGATGTGCACATGTATTTTGTCACACATGAGAGGTATCACAACAAACGCCTTAATGAGAGCAATAATTCTAGTTAACTGCAAGCTGATAACCTTTAAAGGCTTTTAAAGCTATGGAGAATTGTGGGTAGCCTATTTTTTTGCGATCTCACGGGTGCACACAATTTTGAGGCTTGCCATGTGTGGTATTTATTTACTCAACACAGCCCCTTCTTTTGTATTTTACCAAAAATGTGGGTGTTTGCTTGCACTAAATTTCATTTTTGTGTATTTTATCCCTGAAATTGTGCATTTGATAAACAGTTGCACAAACATGGCGCAACCTGAAAAATTGCAACTGCCATTGTTTTATTCTACAGGGCCTCTGCTTTTGTTTGGGGATTTCAAGTCATTTTTAGCAAAATATTGTGGGGGGATAGCTTCCAGGTGAAGTTGAATATTGCAGTCTGAGCTCTTTTTTTTTTTTTTTTTTTTTACACATGGAGGGTCTTTTAAACAACAAAAAAAAAAAACTTAGCCCGGTGTTGGTCTTTAAGAACGCCTGCTTAGTGAATTTTTGTTCATAGCTAAACTAACTGTGGGATGTCCCTGGAGTCGGGTGAGTGACCCCGTACCTCGGCAGATGAGGACATCTCCTATGAAGGGCGGCCTGTCTATAAATGATGAATAAAATGTGCCTTCACTGGGGATGTAAGTCTTGATTCTGATGAGCTCCTGACAGTGATTCTCCCATTCATTCCTGAGTGTCAGGACCATAATTGATTAGCTCCAGGCAATGTCACTGGCAGTCTCCGGCAGTGTGTTTATCTTGGAACTTTATTTGCAAAGTTAAAATTGTTTTTCTGTATATTCAAGGTGAGATTTTAAAGGGAAAACAATGTATTTTTTTAAAAAATATTTGTATTATTTAATTGTTATTAATATTAACATTTATTATATTAAATATTTTTAAAATATAACATTTTGCTGAACATTTCTAATGAGAGTTTTTTTTTTTACTTTCTTTTCATGTTGGAATTTTATATAAAAATTTGTAAATGATCCATTAATATGGTTATTGGTTTATCAAGGGTTCTGATTATTAATTCTGCTTAAATTTGATATACAAGCTATTAGATTGTAAGCTCTTCTGAGCAGGACCCTCTTAATCCTCTTGTATTTTATTGTATTATAACTGTATTGTCTCCCTTTTATATTGTAGAAAGCGTTGCGTAAACTGTTGGCGCTATATAAATCCTGTATTATAATAATAATAAGAATAAGAAGAAGAAGAATTAGACATGTGCACTGCCAAAAAATGTGTTCATTTTCGCTTTCATTTCATTCGTTTATTTTTTTTTCGTTTTACGCGTCATTTGTTATGATCGCAATTCGTACATTCGTAAATTCGTACATTCGCACATTTGTACATTCGCACATACGTACATTCGTAAATTAGAAAATTTGTATATTCGTACATTTGTAAAATTGAAAATTCAGAAATTTGTAAATTCGAAATTTGAAAATCCAAAGTGAATTGTGCTTAATGTTTACCTTGTGTACTGAAAGAAAAGAAACATAAATTTGTATAATATTAACCGTGAAATTGAACACTAATCCACAGAGACCAACACAATGGTAACAATACTGTTACCATTGTGTTGGTCTCTGTGGATTAGTGTTCAATTTCACGGTTAATATTATACAAATTTATGTTTCTTTTCTTTCAGTACACAAGGTAAACATTAAGCACAATTCACAATTGTTGCACTTTAATGATTTTTAAAAAAAAAATAAAAATTTTTTGAACAACCAATAGCGCCCCCTATTCATATATCTATTATTTGATCATTTATGTTCAAACTGGGGAGCAGCTTGAGTCATGTTAACTTTTTATTGATTTATAGCTTTTTACTATTTAACTCATTTATATATATTAATTTTTATTCACATTTTTACTATTGTCACCACTGCCGCGGAGTTAGTTTTTTCTACTATTGAAAATCCAAAGACCTGAAAATTTGAAAGTCTGAAATAGTATCTATTAAATTACAGGTAGTGTAATTTCCTTTCAAATTTGGCTCATAGTGAATGTAACGAATACGAATTTATCCGAAGTTACGTTAGTCGAAATTCGTTATTCGAAATAACGAATGCCGCATCCAAACGAATGGAACGGAACAAATTAATAATAAATAATAATAATAAAAAGTTTTTATTATTATTATTGTTATTTATTATTAATTCATTACGTTCCATTCGTTTGGATACGGCATTCATTATTTCGGATAATTCGTAACTTCGGATAAATTTGTATGAATTTACGCATTTACGAATGTACGCATTTACGAAGTTACGAATGTACGAAATTACGAATGTACAAATTTACAAATTATCGAATTTTGGAATATTCGGTAAAATTCGTAAAGCGGGTTTTCGGTAAATCGGATATTTCCGAATTAAAGAATTTGTCAAAATTAGTTAAAAAAGCGAATTCGGAAGGAAACGAATTGCACATGTCTAATAATAATATAAAGGACACAAATTAGTGCAGCTCTGTAATCAGGATTACATCATTAAAGGTGTTTTTTAAATGCAAGTAGTGTAGGTCCCTGAATGTGACCTGGCATTCGCCTCTTTCAGTTCCTGTACAACAGGGCTGTATTATGAGAGGCAGAATCAGCACAAGAAGCCAATCAGTTTGTGTGCTGACAAGAAGCATGCTGATAGGAGGATAAAACATAATAGATAACAGACAGATGGGCTCGTCACTGTGCTGCTTCTTCTTTCACTGTCCAGTCACAGACAGGGGGCGAGTCCAGGATGACCTTGGCTCATAAGAAGGCTTTAATGATGCTCGCCATCAGACGTAGAACATCTAGTGGCATAAATAGTTACTGTGGGAAAAACCTCTGGTTTCTGTTGTTTTTAATGTTACATTTAATGGGCTATACCTTGTTATTGTGACTGCAGTTCTGTTTCAAAAGGGCTGTCCAAGTTATCTTGTGGATATACATCAGCTTGATATACACTATATTGTCAAAAGTATTGGGACACCTGCCTTTACACGCACATGAACTTTAAAGGCATCCCAGTCTTAGTCCGTAGGGTTCAATATTGTGTTGGCCCACCTTTGCAGCTATAACAGCTTCAACTCTTCTGGGAAGGCTGACCACAAGGTTTAGGAGTGTGTCTATGGGAATGTTTGACCATTCTGCCAGAAGCGCATTTGTGAGGTCAGGCACTGATGTGGACTCGCAGTCTCTGCTCTAATTCATCTCAAAGGTGTGCTACAGGGTTGAGGTCAGGACTCTGTGCAGGCCAGTCAAGTTCCTTTAGCCCAAACTCGCTCATCCATGTCTTTATGGACCTTGCTTTGTGCACTGGTGGGCAGTCACGTAGGAACAAGAAGGGGTCATCCCCAAACTGTTCCCACAAAGTTGGGAGCATGAAACTGTCCAAAATGTCTTGGTATGCTGACTGCTTAAAGCAAAGTTCCACCCAAAAATGGATCTTCCGCTTTAAGGGAAGGTAACCCCCTGACATGCCACATTTGGCATGTCATATTTTGGGGGGGTGGGAGCGGAAACCCTCTTTTTAGCGCAGCGCCGGAAGTAAGATCACCTCTCCCTCTCGGCAATCATCTGGGACACGTCACAGGTCCCAGATGATTGCCTGGCCAGTCATAACACGCGGCACGGCTCACGCATGGGCAGTGTGTGCCCGGCTGTGAAGGCACAGCCGGGTGCCCACAGTGACAATGCCGGCACCGCAGAGAGGAGGGGGAGACGAGCGGGCCTGCTGACTTTGATTTTTTTTAAGCGGAACTCCGCTTTAAGAGTTCCCTTCACTGGAACTAAGGATAGGGTTGCCACCTCATCCCTTTCAAATTGAGCACATATTAATTACACAGGTTCTGTGGCTGATTAAGGTGGTAATTAAACTCACTTGGTGCCTTATCAGCATTTAATTAGCCTCAGAACCTGTGTAATTCATATGTGTTCGGGTTTAAAGGGGTGAGGTGGCAACCCTAACTAAGGGGCCAAGCCAAGTGCACAAAGCAAGGTCCATAAAGACATGGATGAGCAAGTTTGGGGTGGAGGAACTTGACTGGCCTGCACAGAGTCCTGACCTCAACCGGATAGAACACCTTTGGGATGAATTGTCCATCAGTGCCTGAGCTCACAAATGCGCTTCTGGAAGAATGGTCAAACATTCCCATAGACACACTCCTAAACCTTGTGGACAGCCTTCCCAGAAGAGCTAAAGCTGTTGTAGCTGCAAAGGGTGGGCCAACACAATATTGAACCCTACAGACTAAGACTGGGATGCCATTAAAGTTCATGTGCATGTAGAGGCAGGCATCCCAATACTTTTGACAATATAGTGTACATTAGCTTGATGTGTATAATGTCACGGATTTGTGTTAATGTTCCTGAAATCCAGTTTTAAAGTATATATGCACGCAGTCATACTTTCTCATTACATAGGAGGTTGCTCACTCTGCACAGGGGCCATTCAGAGTTCACTTTCCATTTTCACAATAAATGCAAGAGTTTTCTGATTGGGCAAGTTGGAGAAGCGGGGTGGTAGAGTAATATCATGATCTCCACCTTGTGAAATCAGAGAAAACTTTGCATTCATTGAAAAAATGGAATGTACTCCCTGAATGGTGCTTGTGCCAAGCAAGCATGTGGGGAGGTGCAGCATGGTGCAGCGGCAGTAATTACTCCGGATGTAGAGAATAGAACTTGTAACAATGCAGAATAGAACAGAACAGCGATGTATAGCAGTGCAGGTCTCAGATATGCCACCACCTGTCTTAAGGGGTGTAATTCGGCCTGACTGGTCCAAACCCAAATGGGGAGGTGTCCAGGAAGGATGGCGTGTCCCTATCCTTTCCCTACTTGTCTGGAACCTCTCCCTTCCCAGTAATCACTGTCCCTGTCAGATGGGTGACCTGTCCCTACCCTACCTACACGCTAAATGCGCGCCGAGCTTTGGAACCAGGTTCTTAAATAGGCTCTGCCTGATCCAAGATGGCAGCTAGTATCACATAGGACAGCAGCATCCAATTGGATAGCTTTCCCAGTGACCCTGGAAACCATAGAGTAACCCTGTTCCTCTTGACTTCCGCTCTCCGTGCAATGCTGCTGTGGTTGAGCACCACCTGCAGTGGAGAAAATAAACTGCACCAGTCTACAAGCGACCCCCCCCCCCCCAGTGTTCAGTAAGCAGAGGGCAACCACTCAGCACGGGACCTGGAAGCTAGAGGCAGTCACTGTAGAAGCTTACTACAGTGATTTCCAGCTTCAAGGGGGATCCCACAGGTATGGCACATACATAAATGCCCCTTTATCAGGGTTGGAACAAGAGGGAAAGGGCTTAGTCAGGGCCTTTTTTCTCAGACAATAGGTCCAGGCACCCTCCTTTACCGAGTCATCCCTTGTCTCCACCCCTTACCCACCACCTGCACCATTCCTTGGTTCCACCCCCTACCCAGATCCTAGTACTGCCCCCTTTAGAGAATACAGAACCAAGTAACAATTGTGGTGGTAATTTGTATGGAATTTATTATTAATAATAAGAAAAGCAGTAAATTGAAATGTTCTGATAATGTTTCATGGCTATTTCATGGCTATTTGATTCTCATGCCCTGATATTTTGTGATGTTTGTTATATACGCTGCTGTATATCTGTTTTTCTTCTTCCTTCTAAACTAATAATAAAAAAATATAATTACAAAAAAAAAGAAAAGCAGTAAAATAGATCCCATGCAGCCACCAACAATAGATTGCCCCAGTTACAATCAACCACCTGCAACAAAATACTCCCTCCCACAGTAACAATAGACCCCCAGCAGCAACAATAGATTTCCATGCAGCCAGCATCACTAGATCCTTCCCAGTAACATAAGACCCACCCCCAGCAATAGTAGATACCCCACCAGCAACAATAGATCTTCTGCCCCACAAAAATAGATCCCCTCAAGCAACAATAGATCCCTGTCAGAAACCATGAAATCAGACCGAGACAAAAGTACAGTTAAATCACACTTGTTTAATAATAAAAGTAAAAAGAACAAACGTAGTCAAAACATAGCCAAAGTTCAGTAACCGGAACGGATAGTCAGCCAAGCCAGAACTCAGGGATCAACGGAGTGAAACAGCAAGCAGGATCTGGAGCCAGAAGGGATGTCAGCAAAGCAAGTCTTTAAACAGGAACGCAGGAGAGCGTCTCTGTGATGTTGACCAAGGCGAAGGCAGAGATCCTCTGGACTGGACAGCTTAAGTAGGCAGGACTGACGAACAGGACTAGGCTCTGAGAAAGGGGGCCATTCTACATCATGTCTTGGATGCGGGAAAGGCAGGCGCAGTTCCCCTTCCTTATCCTGGGCGCTGGATGAACCTGCCCCAATACTGCCCTTGTATTACTGATAGGGCCACCATGGGGGGAGGAGGGGGGGGAAGCCCATATACACGTAGGGGGCCTGGGGTCTCTAGGGGTCTCTTTTTAAAGGCTATGTTCACCTTTGTTAACCTTTTTTTTTTTCTAAATTCCAACTCCCCTGTGTACAAATATAGCATTAATGTACTTCTTTTGCAAAAATAAAGCAGCTTTCCATTAATTCTACACACACGTACCCCAACCTCTTCATAGCTGTTTATAGTGGTTGTAAACCCTAAAAAAAAAAAAAAAAAAAAAACCTGCAAGACAAAGGCATACGTGCCATTGCTTCAGTTTGCTTCAGTAAGCATGTGCCAATGACGTCGGCACATGCAAATACAAGTGATATCTCCTAAACCGTGCAGGTTTAGGAGATATCCAGTGTAGCTACAGGTAAGCCTAATTAATAAAATATAGTTATAAATTATAAAATTATAAAATATACAAAAAGTGGTTGTAAAGGGTTTACAACCACTTTAAACACACTGCTCGTTTACTTCTGCCTTTAAACACACTGCTCGATTACTTCTGCCTTACTTCCTGGACAGACTTTAGGTCATGACACAGGAAGGAGTTGACCAGCTGAGGGTGGATGATGCAGGGTGTATGCTAATGAGGTCAGCTGGTCAACTCCTTCCTGTGTCATGACCTAAAGTCTGACCAGGAAGTAAGGCAGTAGTAATCGAGCAGTGTGTTTAAACAGCTATGAAGAGAGTGAGGTAAATCTGTGTAGAATTAATGGAAAGCTGTTTTATTTTTGCAAAATAAGTACATTAATGCTATATTGGTACACAGGGGAGCTGGAATTTAGAAACAGACAAAAAGGTGAACAAAGGTGAACTTATCCTTTAAGCTGTGTACGGGGACCCCAAAATTTCTGATGGCTGCCCTGATTAATGAAACCATTCAAGTATATGTACTTCCATATTCCATTTACCTGTTGGGATTGTTAAGTCTCCCAAGGTTCCTTTCCGAATATTCCAGCCCCCGCCCACTCAACAGAATCCGATCTACAATACTTCCCCCCTCCGATTTGAATAACTGTAATTTTATATTCATCTTTGTGACAGTTCTGAAGCACATAACACACACCCATCACCACGCACACACACACGCGGCGCTCTCTCATTTCAGATAAATGATAGCTACAGCAAATTGCAGGTGTTGCGTCCACCGGCTACATCGCCGTAAATGCATATTTAAAGTATTTGGTCGCTTAATAAAACACCTGGGAACGAAAGACAAACACACGCGCGCATACGCGGCAAGACGAGGCGAGATTAGGAGTTTAATTTCTGGGTCGCTCCTCGCGCGCAAAGCTTTGAAAACTCATTTGGCAAGTCCTTTGATAACAGTAATCGTCGAGCCAGACATTTACTTTTGATTGGCCTGCCTGCTTTCTATAGTACGATATAGCATCACACTATATTTACTTCAAAGCACTTTGGCTGGCAAAAACCAATCTAAAATTCCTCGCCTTATTAGACGCTCAGAAAGAAGATGTATTGAAGAGTTACCGCGCTTTCCACACCGTCTTCTAAGGGAATTAATTTAACTGAGTGTGGTGGTGCATCACGTTCCTCCGTGGTGGGAGGGGGGGGAAATAGTAAGTACATTACACAAACCGCGTGAATGTACAGTACACGGAATGCAAGAGTCAGCCTGTAAGGCTGCATTCATACTTTTCGTGAAAACTTTTTCGGAATGCATGAAAACCGCCTGTCGCAATTGCGTCATCATTCATAGATAATGCCACCCACAAGTGGCAAAAAAGATGCATGTTTTTTGCATAAAAATAAACGCAAAAAACATGCATAAAGCTTGATGCTCAAAAAAGATGCCTTAGCTACTATGTTTATCGCACGTAGGTCAGCCCATTGAAATGAATGTGTGTGGCACAAAAAAAAAAGCACCCAGACACACAAAAATGCAGCATGAGTTTGCATCCGCTCACAAAATGCTATGGTTGCATTCAATGGAGAAGTTTTTTTACGTGCGTTCATAAAATGAGCAAAAAAAACAAAAACACTTGTGCTGCCATTCATTGTTAATGGCACCCCAAACGCATCAAGCGATCACACGTTTTGCACAAAGCTTAATGTTAAAAAAAGGTATGTGCCCGTCCTGGTGTCCCTTTGAAAAGTTCTGAATGTCTGGGGACAGGAAGGATCAGTAATCATGTGACCACTGTGATTGGCTGTCACAGTGGTCACATGATCAGGAACCGATCGTTAGTCCAGCACAGGAACATTGGCTGTCCAGCGGAGCATATGAGTGGCGTGTCATTGTTAAAGTCCACCCACCCCTTCACCACCGCACATACACTATATTACTAAAAGTATTGGGACACCTGCCTTTACACGCACATGAACTTTAATGGCATCCCAGTCTTATGCCCCGTACACACGGTCGGATTTTCCCATGGAAAATGTGCGATAGGACCTTGTTGTCGGAAATTCGAACCATGTGTGGGCTCCATCACACATTTTCCATCGGATTTTCCGACACACAAAGTTTGAGAGCAGGCTATAAAATTTTCCAACAACAAAATCCGTTGTCGGAATTTCCGATCGTGTGTACACAAATCCGACGGACAAAGTGCCACGCATGCTCAGAATAAATAGATGAAAGCTATTGGCTACTGACCCGTTTATAGTCCCGACGTACGTGTTTTACGTCACCGCGTTCAGAACGATCGGATTTTCCGACAACTTTGTGTGACCGTGTGTATGCAACACAAGTTTGAGCCAACATCCGTCGGAAAAAATCTGTGGATTTTGTTGTCGGAATGTCCGATCAATGTCCGACCGTGTGTACGGGGCATTAGTCTGTAGGGTTCAATATTGAGTTGGCCCACCCTTTGCACCTATAACAGCTTCAACTCTTCTGGGAAGGCTGCCCACAAGGTCTAGTAGTGTGTCTATGGGAATGTTTGACCATTCTTCCAGAAGTGCATTTGTGAGGTCAGACACTGATGTTGGACAAGAAGGCCTGGCTCACAGTCTCCGCTCTAATGCCTCGTACACACGATCGGAAATGCCGCCAGCAGAACTTCGATGAGAGCTTTTTGTCCGAAAATGCGACCGTGTGTATGCTCCATCAGTCTTTTGCTGACGGAATTCCAGCCAGAAAAAGATTGAGAGCATGTTCTCTATTTTTCGGTCGGGGAAAGTTCCGAAAATGCGATCGTCTGTACAAATTTCGACGCGCAAAATTCCTACGCATGCTCGGAAACAGTTTGACGCATGGTCAGAAGCATTTAACTACATTTTCTCGGCTTGTCGTAGTGTTGTACGTCACCGCGTTCTTGACGGTCGAAAGTTCTGAGAACTTTTGTGTGACCGTGTGTATGCAAGGCAAGCTAGAGCGGAATTCTGTCGGAAAAACCATCCAAGTTTTTTCCGAGTTAAAATCCGCTCGTGTGTACGGGGCATAATTCATCCCAAAGGTGTTCTATTGTGTTGAAGTCAGGACTCTGTGAAGGCCAGTCAAGTGACTATCTTTCCAGAAGCGCATTTGTGAGGTCAGGCACTGATGTTGGACTCTGTGCAGGCCAGTCAAGTTCCTCCACCCGAAACTCGCTCATCCGTGTCTTTATGGATCTTGCTTTGTGCACTGGTGCGCAGTCATGTTGGAACAGGAAGGGGCCATCCCCAAACTGTTCCCACAGAGTTGGGAGCATGAAATTGTGCAAAATGTCTTGGTATGCTGACGCCTTAGGAGTTCCCTTCACTGGAACTAAGGGGCCAAGCCCAACCCCTGAAAAACAACCCCACACCATAATCCCCCCTCCACCAAATCCCCCCTCCACCAAATGATTTGGACCAGTGCACAAAGCAAGTTCCATAAAGACATTGAAGAGTGAGTTTGAGGTGGAGGAACTAGACTGACTTGAACCCATTAGAACACCTTTGGGATGAATTAGAGCGAAGACTGCAAGCCAGGCCTTCTCGTCAACATTAGTGCCTGACCTCAAAAATGCTCTTCTAGAAGAATGGTCAAATATTCCCATAGACACACTCCTAAACCTTGTGGACAACCTTCTCAGAAGTGTTGAAGCTGTTATAGCTGCAAAGGGTGGGCCAACTCAATATTGAACCCTACGGACTAAGACTGGAACGCCATTAAAGTTCATGTGCGTGTAAAGAGAGGCGTCCAAAGACTTTTGATAATATAGTGTATGTGTTATGTGGGCATCAACTGGTTAAATAAAGCCTTTCCTTTTTTATTACATTCCTTATTTTAGGGTCAGTGACATCATCACCCGGATTCTATGCTTCTCTGTGCAATGCAGGGAGATCATGGCTGATGGGGGGGGGGGGGGGGCAGCAGAGCGCTCTCTGATAACATCACTGCATAAGTGTAATAAAAATAAAATGTAAAGATTCCCACCCTAAATAGATCGCTAGGTCACAACAATGACATCGATAACGTGGATGACATTTTCATTCACTGCCTAAGCATCAAATACTCAGAAAGTTGAATTTTTTGCGATCACAAACCTGTGAAAAAGTCGCCATCGAGCTCATTTGTTCCCTCGTCAAACCAGCTTAACCTTATCTCAGTGTTATCCTAACAATATATGCAAACCGTTATTTTTTTTTCTCCCCTGAGTATGTCGCACTGTAGCGTCGAAAGGGAAATAAAACTCTCCTAAAACAGAATTCACATGTTCACATCCAGCTTTACCATTATGCTGCGTTACATAAAAGTCGCACTAATGTGATATCATTTTAATCAGCAGACTCTGTTGATTATACGTTGCAGTAATCTTATGGGAGTGCGCAAATTAAGTAAATGCTGCATTGGGAAAATTTACCGGGAAATGCTTTTTTTCTAGTCTTTTTTTATAATTGATTCCTAATAAACCAAGGAAAGGAAAGTACATACCGGGCACTTTTACCCCCTTCCTGCCCAGGCCAAATTTCAGCCTTCAGCGCTGTCACACTTTGAATGACAATTGCGCGGTCATGCAAAACTAAAACTGTACCCAGATGAAATTTTTATCATTTTTTTTACACAAATAGAGCTTTCTTTTGGTGGTATTTAATCACCACTGGATTTTTTATCTTTTGCTAAACAAACAAAAAAAGACCAAAAATGTTGGGAAAAAAAAAAGGTTTCTGTTATAAAAGTTTGCAAACAGGTAATTTTTCTCCTTTAATGATGTGCGCTGATGAGGCTGCACTGATGGGCACTAATAGGCAGCACTGATAGGCACTGATAGGCTGCACTGATGGGCATTGATGAGGCGGCACTGGTGGGCACTGATGAGGAGGCACTGATGAGGCTGCACTGATAGGCGGCACTAATGGGCACTGATAGGTGGCACTGATGGGCACTGATAGGTGGCACTGATGGGCACTTATAGACAGCACTGATGGGCACAGATAGACAACACTGGGCACTGATAAGCGGCACTGATGAGGAGGCACTGATTGGCAACACTGGTGGGCACTGATTTGCAGCACTGGTGGGCACTGATTGAAAGCACTGATGGGCATTGGTTTGCACTGATGGGCACTGTTGGGGCTGCACTGATCATGAGGACGATGGGACAAAGCTCACCACCGATCGCCGCACCCCCCAGAGGACACGCATGTGCAAAAAGAATGAGAGGGCGTCATATGAACGGCCACCCAGACCTAAAGCAGTACCGCCTGGCCGATATTTGACTATACGACGGGCGTGAACCGGTCAATAAAAACTAAGGAAAAAAAATATATGTATCCAAATTTGCTACCAAATTAAAGTAAATATAATTTGATAAGGTAGACTACAAAACGTAAAAGATTGAGACATCACTGAAATTGGGGAAAAAAATGCTCTAGGCCTCAAGAGGGTTTAGGGTGGGTTAAGGCTGGGTTCACATACTGTATATGCGAATTGGATGCTTTCCCCGCATCCAATTCGCATGATAGGGGAGTGTGACCAGCTCCCAATGGAGCCGGTTCACAATGGTCTGGGGCGGCCGCGGTCCGGATTGCAGAAGGTCCGGATTGCAGAAGGGTCCTCTGTGCGTGCTTGGCTTCCAGTTCAGGTGCAAATTCAAGCAAAAATTCAAACTTGAATCACACCTGAACCGGTGAACACGCACTGGACCTCAGGCACGAACCCCGCGGCCGCACATAGGTGAACCCGGCCTAACTGTAAACTGGTAACCTGTAAAGGCTTTTGAAGCATTGCCTAAGGATAACTGAATGTACCATAGTTTGTCATTCCACAGCCATGCACAATTTTAAAGTTTGACATGTTCGGTAATTATTTACTCAAAAAAAACATCATCTTTTATATTTTACCCAAAAATTGGGTATTATATTGTGTTTGTGTGCCCTAAAGTTCATTAAAGTGTGTTTTTCCCTGAAAATTTGTGTTTGATAAACTGCTGCACAAATATCACGTGACGTAAAAAATTGCAACAACCACTATTTTTGTTCTCAAGGGCCCTTGATTTTAAAATATATATATATATATATATATATATATATATATATATATATATATAATGTTTGGGGTTTCTAAGTAAATTTTGTAGTAAAAAAGAAATGCTGATCTTTACATGTAGGTACGAAGCGTCAGAATTGGGCAGCAAGTGGTTAGGTTCTGTTGCGCTGAAAAACGTATTGCATGCCAGACTTTTTTTCATCACACAACTGGCCTTGTCTTGCGCTGGGACTTTGCAGTCTTACTATACCTGGGTGTAGGTGTGCTTCAAGTAGGGTGACCACATTTCCAAACTGCCATTCAAGGACACCCCCCCCCCTGCGCGCACGTGCGCGCACACCCTCGCAACAGCCCAAAAAAAAGATGATGATTTTTGATACTTTTTTTGACAATTTTTGGAAAAACAAAAGCAAACAGTGGTCACCAGTTTAGACAGGTGGTATACATTCTCTACATATATATTTTTTATTTCCCCCACTTGTCAGCCTCATTTTTTATTGTCCCCACTTGTCAGCCTCATTTTTTATTTCCCCCACTTGTCAGCTTCATTTTTTATTGTCCCCACTTGTCAGCCTCATTTTTTATTGTCCCCACTTGACAGCCTCATTTTTTTTTCTTGCCCCCACTTGTCAGCCTTTTATTGCCCCCCCAGGGCAGGGCTTCATTTTGTCAGCCTCATTCATTAAGCACTGGGTAAAGGCCTTGCTCCTCTCGGCCTCGCTCTGAGAATGTGACGTCACTGGTTGCTAGACGCCAGGCGGGGCGGCCCTAGCAACCAGTTTGGCAATCTTCTATTAGAGTGGCTTTGTGTCCTTATTTCATTCTGGGACACTGTATTGTCCCGGAATGAAGGTGCCCGGGACACAAATGTGAATTGCGGGACAATCCCGGGCAATCCGGGACACATGGGCACCCTAGCTTCAAGGTTGGTGGGGGTCTCACAAGGGAGGGGGAGACCTAAGCCCAGAGTTGGGCTTTAACCGCCATGTTCATTATTCAGCACAGCCAAAGAAGTGTACTTATCTGTTTCCTGTCCTGGGTGGCACCTTTTCTCCTTCCGTCTCTCGTTCCTCCCTTCTGTATAAATTAATACCATTCATTATTTATTTATTTTTAAAACAATTAGTGTACCGTGACATCCACCAGATAAGTAAAACACGCATCAGACACAATAAACAAACACTGAACGTCTTTCATCACGTCTGCGTTCTGTGGCGCGAGCAGGAACGTTTTGTTCGGAGCCCTTTATCTGGCGCACGCCAGAGAAAACACGGCAGTCCGCCTCTGTGAACCCGGGGTGTAGTGTTACAATTCACCGGAATAATCCTGCAGGGGGGTTTTACATCTTGTTTTAATTAAATGTTGTGACACCTACAGAAATTTCATTACAAGAAGGAAAGAAGGCGTCTAATTGGAAAATTGCTCTACTCATCTTCATGTTAATGCTACAGGGGAAAAATCTAACAGCAATTAAATATTGCCTTCTTTTCTCATTTTTACACATTTAAGTCTTTAAAATGCCCATTATACGTCGCTTCCTAGGATTTTCAAGAATTTTGTTTTTTTTTTCCTTTAAAGTAGAACTCTAATTAGGGTTGTGGCGATTCAGTGAGACAATCTAGCAAGTTCCCTGCTGAATTTCTGAAAAAGTCCTACTAGTTATGAGCGAGCCTTATATAAGCTGTCCCGGAATTTCATAAAATATCTGCTATGTGTAGTAAACCTGAAAAGGTATCCTTTGGATCCTTTTGCTAGTAGGACATCGTTTCTCAACCTTCCAACCCCAGAGATCTTGAGGAACCCCTGCTAAAAATTAATTCAGTGGCAAAAATGCCCCTTGCACTGCTAGTCAGCGAGAAGGATGTCCCCATTACAGCGGTGATCAGAATTCCACCGTACCATCAACTAACAAAATCATTGGTGTCTTGCTGCTGGCTTTGCCAAGTAGCATTTGTGAAGGTACCATCAGATGGGAGGTCTATTGGTCACAGCTCAAGGAACCCCTAGGTACCTTGAGGAACCCAGGAAGAAACTTGATTGAGAATATCTGATCAAAAATATCACCAATGATTGCGTCTGTTGACTCCAGAACTATGCAGGCCCCATGAGATGGGAGGTCACTTGGTCACAGTCCAAGGAACCTCGAGCCACCTCTGGAGGAACCCTTGTTGAGAATGAATGATTGAAAAGATCATTGTGGTGTGACACAGCCCGTGACTGGCATATATGCTCCTACACCATGTTATTGCCAAATAATAATAACAATTTCATTCAAATATATACAGTGCCTTGAAAAAGTATTCATAACCCTTGACATTTTCCACATTTTGTCATGTTACAACCAAAAAACGTAAATTTATTTTTTGGGGATTTTATGTGATAGACCAACACAAAGTGGCACATAATTGTGAAGTGGATGGAGAACGATAAATGGTTTTCCAAATTTTTTAAAAATAAATATCTGAAATATTGACTCGGTGATCACAGAGCACGCCGTGCGCCACCTGCAGAGGGCGCATGGGGAGCGTGCAAAGGGGCGGATGTCATATGACGCCGTCCTGGCAAAGTAAAATAGCAAATAGCCTGGACATGAAGGAGTTAAAATAATTACAGTACCAACAACCATATACATAAATAGAAGGGTTAATGTAAATGAAAGTAAACAGTGTGGGGAGATTTACTAAAATTGATGCACACAGAATCTGGTGCAGTTGTGCATAGTAACCAATCCGTTTCTAACCAGCTTCTTCAATTAGGCTTTGACAAAAAAACCTCAAATCTGGCTGGTTACTATGCACATCTGCACCAGATTGTTTGTGCACCAGTTTCAGTGAATCTCCTCCTGTGCATTTAGTATCACTTTAATCTCAGGCTTAGCTAAGTTTTAGCCGCGGCTCCCATCTGTTTTTAATACCCCCTGTGACAACGTTGTCCAACTTTTAATTGGTTTGTGGTAACCGTCTGTCCATATTGCTGTTTTTTCACTTTTTGTATTACTAATTGGTTTATTTTTTGGTAATTAATAAAGCTGGTTTTGTATTTACATTAGTGTTCTTTGTTGACCCTCTTCAGAGAAATCCCCTTTTTTTCTCTTTTTTTCCTTATATGCATAAAAGGGCAACTTAAACTGCATCCAGGCTTTGGACTGTATGATTGGTCTATACTTACCCGCTAAAATTGGCCTTCAATTGATAATATTAATTGGTTGATCCAGGCAAAACCTCTGTTTTCTTAGCTAAGTTTGCAGATGTGTCATCGCGTTATTGTCATGTGACACATTTTGATGCTGATAAATCTCATCCGGGCATGTAGCCATCGATGACCATGAAAGGTTTAACCCATGGGGCTCTGCCAGCCCTTGTTCTCCCAATGCAAGTAGCGGATGTTGTACAATGTATACCAGGAGGGGGGGGGGGGGGCCCATACCATGTAAATATTCCATTGTGATTTTCATATAAAGTGAACCTGGGACCGCCAATCCAGCAAGATTGGCAAATGGAAAATGCGCTTGACAAACGGGTGTGTAGAAATCCGTCTACCTGCTGAATGGGTTTTATCACCAGTGACTGTTGAATAGATTGGTTCAATAAGCATGCCGGTCCCTCTAGTATTTTTCAAATGAAGATTAATAGAAGCGGCCCGACTCTCCTATGCATCATAAATATGTGTTCAGGGGAGGATGTTCTTCCACAAGCCCGCGTACTTAAGAGTTGACTGCGAACCAAACTGCGGCCGTGGCATCCGCACAAACACTGACGTATTACTATGAATTGCCAAAGGCCAGTTTGTTCCAGGGACACCACCATGTTTAGAAGATTTAGCCCTGAAAATTTTGTCAGAGAATACATTCATCTTTTTCTCTTTTTTTTTTTTTCTTAAATAAGGTCCCTCTACCTGCTAGATTGTTTTGCCACCTTCTGAAGTTACAATGAATTTCATTTGCCTATAGAGAAAAAGAGGGCTAGAGCCCATCGGGTTGTTTTTTTAATTTTTTTTGGGGCTTTGTTACAACATCCTGTTAGGTGACAACATTAGGGCTGGTTCCTGCATAGGACTGGAAAATTTGAGGCAGAAGGTTTGAGGCAACTTATGAACTCTTCATGGTACAGCAAAGACTCAAATACATATTTGTAAAAAAGTATAAATTTATTTAAGACAAAAAATCATCATTAAAATGGTCCTACAGAGGGAAATATACAACACGTAGTATAAAGTCTCTGAAGAGGAACTAGACACTTGGACGCATGTCCACCCATACAGGAGGACCATAGATCTTGTCCTATGTCAGTTCAACCTCAACATGTTTCGCAGTGTGACCACTTCTTCAGGAGTATACTTCAGAGCATAAGGTATGTAAACATCTCTACAAAAAACAGATAATAAATGATCAGGTTAAAGAACAGACAACATGTATGTATAGCATGGATTTAGAACATGTACAAGGCCAAGATCATTTGAACATGTCGAGGTTGAACTGATATAGGACAAGATCTATGGTCCTCCTGTATGGGTGGACATGCGTCCAAGTGTCTAGTTCCTCTTAAGAGACTTGATACTGTGTACTGTATATTTCTCTCTATAGGACCATTTTAATGATGATTTTTTGTCTTAAATAAACTTATACTTTTTTACAAATATGTATGTGAGTCTTTTCTGTACCATGAGGAGTCCATAATTTGCCTCAAACCTTCTGCCTCAAATTTTCTATTAGATTGGACGACGGCACATTATACTTATGTTTTCAGTTTAGTAGTGATACCACTTAAGGGCAGGAAGGATTTGCCCCCTTAATGACCAGATCATTTTTTGCAATACGGCACTGCGTTCCTTTAACTGACAATTGCGCGGTCGTGCGACAACAAAATCTATGTCCTTTTTTTCCCACAAATAGAGCTTTCTTTTGGTGGTATTAGATCGCCTCTCTTATTTTTTTGCGCTATAAACAAAATAAGAGCGACAATTTTGAGAAAAAAAAATATATATTTTTTTTTTACTTTTTGCTAAAATTAATATACAAAAAAAACAAAAACAAATTTATTCATCAGTTTGGGGTAATATGTATTTTTGGGAAAAAATTGCAATAAGCGTATATTGATTGGTTTGCGCAAAAGTTATAGCGTCTACAGAATAGGGGATACATTTATGGGATTTTTATTATTTATTTATTTTTACTAGTAAGGGCGATGATCTGTGTTTTTTTAGCGGGACTGGGACATTGCGGCAGACAGGTCGGACACTTTTGACACATTTTTGGGACCATTGTCATTTATACAGCGATCAGTGCTGTAAAAATGCACTGTATAAATGTCATTGGCAGGGAAGGGGTTAACACTAGGGGGGCGATCAGGGGGTTAAATGTGTTCCCTGGGAGGTGTTTCTAACTGTGGGGGGAGAATACTGACTGGAGGAGGAGAGAGACGGCTGTTCCTGATCACTAGGAACAGCAGATCTCTCTCTACTTCCCTGTCAGAACGGAGATCTGTATGTTTACATTGACAGATCCCCATTCTGGCTCTCTGTGGAGCGATCGCGGTTGGCCGACGGACAACAAAAAAAAAGCTTCACCAAATTGGCAAGAATGCAAGTCTTCTGACTCAGGGATGCCATGTATGCCAGTACAAGCTTTGATTGGCAGCAGGGTCTTACTGAGACTGTGATCACAGAGGGGGCGCTTTCTTTTCTTATCTATTTTACTTTTTATTTTTACTCTGTCCCTTTACTTTATTTACATTTCATCACTTTTATTCCTATTACAAGGAATGTAAACATCCCTTGTAATAGAAATAAGGTGTTCTTTATGGGGAGACCTGGGGTTCAAAAAGACCCCAAATCTCTTCTTTACCTTTAAAAGCAAAAGATTATAACTAAAAAGAATTTTTTGAACTTTTGCTTTCAAAAAATATATATATTTGCTTCCAGCCTGGACCGTAAGTGACGTTGTGACGTCGCTCTGGTCCTCCAAGACAGTGTTTCTCAACTACAGTCTTCAAGGCACCCCAACAGGTCATGTTTTCAGGCTTCCCATTATTTTGCACAGGTGATTTGATCAGTTTCACTGCCTTAGTAATTACCACAGCTGCTTCATCTTACAGAAATCCTGTGAACATGGCATGTTGGGGCGCCTTGAGGACTGGAGTTGAGAAACACTGCTCCAAGGCCACATGCCTGACGAAGGGGTCCTGCGTGACTCCGAAACATTGCACTGTTCTTGTGATGTGATCATGCAATAAACAATCTTTTTGGACGCTACTTCATTGATCCATGGTGTGCTGGCAAATATCTCCCTGATGGGAGTAGCCGGTCGCACTGTTGCACCGTTTCTCGGGCGAAGCGGCGGAAACAGTAAGCCTGAGAAACACCGGCGAGCGGCAGAATTTTCTATTCTATTTTATTCTCCTTGGAAATTAGAAAACTATTCGTATTCAAAAAGATTTTCGAATTCGAAAACTATTCGAATTCGAAAAGTATTCGAAAACTATTCAAATTTGAATTGCGGCCAAATTTTTTTTCTATTTTATTGTTTTATTTGCTAATCTATTTTATTCTCTTTGTGCAGACATTTGTCAGTAGATAATCCACCACCGATATATACAAGGCTTACCAGAAAAGTTGAACCCAAATAGGCGTACGCCTAATGAGTCGGTAAAGCTTGTGGTGTGATACACCCAGGGGGATCATTCGGCACAAACTATATCTAATGGAAGGGAGAGACTTCTAAGGTCCTTCACTGTACTTTTCAAATGGATGCCCACCGAAGGGATAATGGCCAGAGGATATATCAGAGAATTTTCCTCCCGGGTATATATTTATAGGAAGAAGAAGGAATAGGCCACATAGTGTTATTCCATTATGGATAAAACATTTATTTGTATATAAAAAACGGAACACTCACATTTTGTGAAGATAAAAAGCGCTTTGCGATACTGGTAAAAGGTGATGCATTGGCATCAGCAGAGCCCGTCCCGACGCGTTTTGTCTAATAAGACAGACATCTCAGATGAGATACTATATAGATATCAATTTCAATCATTTGATAGTTTACTTTAACTTATGTGATTATATGTCTTTATTTATCTCATTAAATATAATAATTTTTTGTTATCAATATTTGAAGTCACTGTATTGGCGATTTAATCACATTATCTTGCCATACATTATTTTGATATCACCGAATTCATTTATGCGTGGGGTTCCGCACTGCACCAGTGATCACATTATTTGCTGTCTAGTATATCTGACATCCTATTAGCGCCACACTTTTCTTTTATTTAGTTTTTCTCACTTTTGCAAACCAATCCGTTGCTGCATCAGCTGCTAACACATTATTTAAAGAGACAGCGCGGTTTTGTTCACATATATTTACACTATTTTATTCTCTTTGGAAATTGGAAAAAGATTCTAATTCGAAAAGTTTTCGAATTCCAGTTTGAAAAAACTATTCAAATTCGAAAAATATTTGAAAACGATTTGAAAGCGATTTGAATTCGAATTTTGTCTGAAATTTTTTCTCCGTTGTTTCAGGTTCGTTTAAATTTGGTACTATTCTAATTCAGGAATGCGGATACATCCAAATTTCCAAAAAAAACAAAAATGTATCCTAAACGAACCGCACATGTTTATTCCTAACACAGAATGCTTATACATCGTGGGGGGGGGGGGGCACAGTTTGGCATGTTTGCCCTGGGCTCTAGGTGACCTTGTCCTGGCACTGGCTCCACCTACTGCCGCCCCCTGTCTAATAGGAGTGCCTTCAGGGGCGTTGCTAGGTCTACAAAAGATCTGGGGCTAGAGCCCATAGCAGCGTAGTAAAGAAAGTCATACGCTTGGGTGGGCATACACATGTATATACAGTAATATAGGTGTGTGTGTATATCCCCAGAGAGCCCCCCACTTACATCATGGTCCCAAGAGAGCCCCCCCTTACATCATGGTCCCCAGAGAGCCCCCCCTTACATCAGGATTCCCAGAGAGCCCCCCCTTACATCAGAGTCCCCAGAAAGCCTCCCCCTTGCATCAGGGTCCCCAGAGAGCCCCTCCACTTACATCAGAGTCCCCAGAGAGCCCCTCCACTTACATCAGGGTCCCCAGAGAGCCTCCCCTTCCCTTGGGGACCCCTGCAAAGACTTGGGGCTATGGGCCCCAGATTCGGGGCTATAGCCCCAAAAGACACCCCCAAGGGACGCCACTGAGTGCCTTTATGGACCACCAAAGAGGTGTGATTGGGCGATTGGACACCAGAGTTGGCAAGGCTTGGTCAGAGGGAGTCAGGGAGGTGCACAGAAAAGGTATTTCAGAGTAAGAAAAGTAACAGCAGGCTCTTTGTAAGCGGGGGGTTTCACTTTAAATACCGCTACAGGGCCTGTGTGTCTCTGCTCCAACGTCTCCCTGCTATCTCTAGTACAATCTCTTCTAGCAAGGCTCAGTCTGCGCGGCATCTCAGCGATTCCTCAACGTTCACTTCGTTTCACCCACGGAGTCCCCGCTAACTTGTTAACACAAGTCCATTGATTATTTCGCTAACAAACTGTGATACATTAAAACGTTCACACTCTCTAACCTTGTAACCGACTCATTAAATAAATCAATAGCATTTGCATAAACAAACCCAAAGCAGCATTTTGCGCGGCAAATCTCAGAAATATCAGCGAATATGGAGCATGGCGCGGTGACACTGATAGATGGACCGGCTCCATGCTCCCTGGATTGCCTAGATTGCGTGCAGTTAACCATTCCGGAGACTTACCGCTCCGATCTCTTCCTAAAGACATGCTCTGATCACACAAAAAAATCCCATAAAGGATAGAATATTGTGCATGTTCAATAAGTAGCTATTTTTTTTTTTTTAGAAGACTCCATCCACAAATAAGATTAAAAATGAACAGAAATAAAGAAGCTTTCATTGCACTGTTCAATTTCAGTCTAGAGATTACCCCTGCAATACCACTTTTCCAACACAAGATGTCCTCGGTCTGATTGCCACCATCATTTAATCCTTTTCCTATGAACTCAGGTCGTCCCGGACCTGCCCTCAGCCTGCTGACTGGACAGTGAAAAGAGAAGCAGCACAGAGATGAGCTCCTCTCTCTGTCACTCTGCGCTCTCCTGCTATCAGCGTGTTTCTTTACAGTACATTATTATTATTATTATTCAAGGTACTTATATAGCGCCGTCAATTTATGCAGCGCTTTACATATACATTGTACATTCACATCAGTCCCTACCCTCAAGGAGCTTACACTCTAAGGTCCCTAACTCACATTCATATACTAGGGCCAATTTAGACAGAAGCCAATTAACCTACCAGCATGTCTTTGGAGTGTGGGAGGAAACCGGAGTACCCGGAGGAAACCCACTTAGGCACAGGGAGAACATGCAAACTCCAGGCAGGTAGTGTCGTGGTTGGGATTCGAACCAGCGACCCCTTTTTACTGCTAGACGATGAACTGATTGGCTCCTTGTGATGCTTCTTCCTCTCACACCCCAGCTCTGCTGTACAGGGACTGCAAGAGGCTGATACCAGGTCGCATTCACTACTTGCATTAAAAAAAAAAAATACATTTAACCATTTCAGCCCCCCCCCCCCCCGGAAGGATTTACCCACTTCCTGACCAGGCCATTTTTGTGATACGGCCCTGCGTCGATTTAAATGACAATTTGGCAGTCTTGCGACGTTGTAACCAAACAATATTGATGTGCTTTTTCTTCCCACAAACAGAGCTTTCTTTTGGTAGTAATTGATCACCTCTGCGTTTTTTGTTTTTTTTTTTAGATATAAACAAAAAAAGACCGACAATTTTGAAAAAAAAAAAAAAAAACAATATTTTTTGCTTTTTGCTATAATAAATATCCCCAAAAAAATGTAAAAAAATGAATTTCTTCATCAGTTTAGGCCAATATGTATTGTACATATTTTCAGTTAAAAAAAATCCCAATTGGCGTATATTGAGTGGTTTGCGCAAAAGCTATCACGTCTACAAACTATGGGATAGATTTATGTCATTTTTATTATTATTTTTGTTATTTTTTACTAGTAATGGCTGTGATCTGCAATTTTTAGCGGGACTGCGACATGCAGCAGACAGATTAGATAGTTTTGACACTTTTTTGGGACCAGTGACCCTTATACAGCGATCAGTGCTATAAATGCATAAATGACACTGGCAAGTAAGGGGTTAACACTAGGGGGCGATCAAAGGGTTAAATGTTCCCTAGGGAGGTTTTTCTAACTGTGGGGGGAGGGGACTGACTGGAGGAGGAGAGAGATCAATGTTCCTGATCACTAGGAACAGACAATCTCACTCTACTCCCCTGACAGAACGGGGATCTGTTTGTTTATAGTGACAGATCCCCATTTTGCCTCTCTGTGGAGCGATCCGCTGATTGGATCCCCCACTAGCGAATGGGCACACGCGCGTGCCCACAGATCGCCGTGTACGCGCCCGACGTACAACGACGGCGATTCATGCAGGAGAACAAACCTGCCATAGTACAACTGCAGCGGCTGGTCGGGAACTAGTTAAATTAATTGCAAAGTCTCCGCTTTTTTTTCCTCTCTATAAAGATAACAAAACATGTTCTACTTACCTGCACTCTGTAGTTGGTTTTGCACAGAGCAACCCAGATCCTACGCTTCTCGGGTCCCTCTTCTGTTCTCCTTCTTGTTGGATGTCCCCACAGCAAGCAGATTGCTATGGGGGCAGTCGAGCCGAGCTGCAGCTCCCAGTGTTCATTCAGCCCCGCCCCCTCTCTCTCCTTATTGTCAAACGGACTTTGATTGACAGCCAATGGCGCCTCTGCTGTGTCTCACCCAATCAGGAGGGAGAGTCCCGGACGACTGAGAGACTCATGGACTTTGCTGGATTGAGAGAGGGCTGGGGTAAGTATTAGGAGGGGCGAGAGGGGCTGCTGCACACAGAAGGGTTATTTTCTTAATGTATAGAATGCATTAAGATAGAAAAAAAACCTTCTGCCTTTTCAACCACTTTAAAGTAAAGTAAAGAGAAAAAAAAATAAAAAAAAAAATAAAAAAAAATAAAGTGGATGTAAACCTTCATATATACCCAGTAAAGTGAATAGCCTCAGATCATACACAGAGATGAAACAAATCTCTCTACATAAGTTTTACAGGTATATTTGTTGTCTTCAGCTTTCTACACCTTTAAAAAGTTTGTATCGTGATAGAATTTTTTCTTCCCGTTTCAGCAGTGGGTGTGGAGACTGGGCGTACACTGTGTGAGAGCTGATTGGAGGAAAGGCACACCCTCCACACACACACACACATAGGCAGAGGAACAAATTAACTTTCAGAGCTGTGCTGTGAATAGACAAGCTCTCTGCTTATCTGTCTCTTATGCTGCGTACACACGACCGGTTCTTCTGTCGGAATAACTGAAGGTTTTTCCGACGGAATTCCGCTGAAATTGTCTTGCATACACACGGTCACACCAAAGTCCGACTGCCAAGAACGAGGTGACGTACAGCATGTACGACCGGACTAGAAAAAGCAAGTTCAATAGCCAGTAGCCAATAGCTTCTGTCTCTTACTTGCTTCAGAGCATGCGCCGTTTTTGGTCCGTCGGAACAGCATACAGACGAGCGGTTTTCCCGATAGGAATTGGTTCCGTCGGAAATATTTAGAACGTGTTCTATTTCTAGGTCCGTCAGAATTTTCAAAAAGAAAAGACCGATGGCGCACACACACGATCGGAATATACGATGAAAAGCTTCCGTCTGACTTTTTCTGTCGGACATTCCGCTCGTGTGTACGCGGCTTAAGTTCCCTCCCTGACACAAATTTATAGATGCTTTTATCTCCTGTGTCGGAGAGCTTGTCAGAAGTTATCATGCTGATAACAGAGGAACGGAGCAGCAGAAAGACACGACACTCAGAGCTTTGGAGAGAGAACACTACAGATATATGTGTCCAGCTCAAATTTTATGAATGGGGTTCACAACCACTTTAAGCCACATGTGTCAAACGCAAGGCTCCCGTTTCATGTGGTCATCGCACTTCTCCTGCAGATGCAGTACCCCTCTCATCTCTGCCTGCGCCTTGTCACGGCAGCAGAGAGGACAGAAAATATGTGTAATTCTTGCGAGCAACTAAAATATAAATATGTGTGTCCTAAGCAAGCAGCAAAAACACGCTCCCAATATAAATGTACACAGATAATGAACTAAAACAGATAGTGCCTCGCTAAAACCATGAAAATCTTGAATTATGTCAAACTGATACCATGTGCTAGTAGAAGTGACAGTATAAATAAATAAAATAAAAATATACATCCAATTGAAGCAATGTATCTTTTTGTGATTGTCCAAACAATGTATCCAATATTACAGTGCAATTTATTACTGTGTATATAATAAGTGTACAAAATCAAGATGTAATATTCCTGAATCCTCACAAATCCTCAAAGTCCGTGACTTATATGAATTAAATGATGTGTGACCTCACAATTGAGTTCGGTCAAAATAAGCGTTTTAGTCACTCTGGACTAGCAAGTGATATGATCCTCCTTTCTGCTCTGTCAATGTTCTCCCATAATGACTCGATATATGTGGAAAGAGAACTCCATATAGGGCTTATATCATTTTAACCACTTGCCGACTGCCCGACGGCGGCAGAATGGCTCCCCTGCGCAAAACGATGTATGGCGGTTGTTTTAAGGGGTATAGGGGGGGCGCGCGCCCCCGGAGGTGCGCATGCGCACTCGCTGCGTCACTGAGGAACCAATGCGCGTGCCTGATGGCTGCAATCCCTCCTGACAGAGCAAGAACATGGATCTGTGTGTGTGTAAACACACAAATCCAGGTTCTGTCAGAGGGAAGGAGACAGATTGTGTGTTCCTAGTATATAGGAACACCGATCGGTCTCCTCCCCCAGTCAGTCCCATCCCTCCTACAGTTAGAACACACAGTGAGGGAACACATTTAACCCCTCGATCGCCCCCTAGTGTTAACCCCTTCCCTGCCGGTGACATTTATACAGTAATCAGTGGCTATTTATTCCACTGATCGCTGTATAAATGTCAGTGGTTTCAAAAAAGTGTCAAAAGTGTCCGATCTGTCCGCCGCTATGTCGCAGCCCCGATAAAAATCGCAGATCGCCGACATTACTAGTAAAAAAAAAAAATATATAAATAAAAATGTCACAAATCAATAACCTATTTTGTAGGCGCTATAACTTTTGCGCAAACCAATCAATATACACTTATCGCGATTTGTAGAAATATGTAGAAGAATACATATCAGCCTAAACTGACGAAAATTCGTTTTTTGGGGGGGTTTTTTTATTGGAATATTTATTATAGCAAAAAGTAAAAAATATTGTGTTTTTTTTGTCAAAATTGTCACTATTTTTTTGTTTATAGCGCAAAAAATAAAAACCGCAGAGGTGATCAAATAGCACCAAAAGAAAACGCTAACTGGGAAAAAAAGGACATCATTTTTGTTTGGGTACAGTGTTGCACGACCGCGCAATTGTCAGTTAAAGCGACGCAGTGCCATATCGCAAAAAATGGCCCGGTCAGGAAGGGGGTACATTTTTCCAGGGCTGAAGTGGTTAAACATAATACTATTTATTAAAATATGTGCATAAAACTCACATTTAATAGGTGCTCCAGGGCACCAAATTCAAACAGCGTATAGCAAAAAAAACCAACAACGATGCTGCAGCAAATTTGTGCTTCTCCTTAGATGATACAAAAGCGTCCTATCAGCCAAAATTGCCCCTGGTGCGACTTCTATTCAAATCAATGGGCTCCCATAGGGAACCATTGATATTGAATAGAGACAGAGAAATGCGGCTGAACGTCTAGCTAGCTGAAAGCGGCTAGCATGGCTAAACGTGCAGTGACGCCAATGCAAAACGCGGAAAAAAAACGCGTTTTTAACGCTGCTTTTTTCCTGGCGTCGGTACTAGCTTTGCAGCTCGTCTTTTAAAACGTCCGTGGGCATGTAACCTTAATGTTAGTACCCAGTTATAATATGTACATTTAGGAAAGAATCCAGGCATTTTTTAAAGCAATCTGAGCTGGCCAGAACCAGTTCTGGAGGGAGTCTATTCCACATTTTCACAGCTCTTATAGGGCGTACACACGGTCGGACTTTGTTCGGACATTCCGACAACAAAATCCTAGGATTTTTTCAGACGGATGTTGGCTCAAACTTGTTTTGTCTACACACGGTCGCACAAAGTTGTCGGAAAATCCGATCGTTCTGAACGCGGTGACGTAAAACACGTACGTCGGGACTATAAACGGGGCAGTGGCCAATAGCTTTCATCTCTTTATTTATTCTGAGCATGCGTGGCACTTTGTCCGTCGGATTTGTGTACACACGATCGGAATTTCCGACAACGGATTTTGTTGTCGGAAAATTTTATCTCCTGCTCTCCAACTTTGTGTGTCGGAAAATCCGTTGGAAAATGTCCGATGGAGCCCACACAGGGTCGGAATTTCCGACAACACGCTCCGATCGGACATTTTCCATCGGAAAATCCGACCGTGTGTACGGGGCATTACTGTGAAGAAACCTTTCCGTATTTGGAGATGAAGTCTCTTTTCCTCCAGACGTAAAGAGTGCCCCCTTGTTCTCTGTGATGACCTTACAGTGAATAACTCAACACCAAGTTCATTATATGGACCACTTATGTATTTGTACATGGTGATCATAACCTCCTTAATCTCCTCTTCTCAAGAGAGAATAAATTCAGTTCCTCTAATCTTTCCCCAAAGCTGAGCTCCTCCATGCCTCTTATCAGTTTGGTTGCCCTTCTCTGCACTTTCTCCAGTTCCCTGATATCCTTTTTGAGAGCTGGTGCCCAAAACTAAGTAAGAGTTCAAAGTAAGAATCATTAACCACTACTCTCTGTCTGAATTCTTTTAGCCAGTTTTCTATCCATTTACAAATTGATCTTTCCAGACCTGTAGACTTTACCTTACACATGAGCCGTGTGTGGGGAACTGTGTCAAACGCTTTTGCAAAATCCAAGTATACCACAGCCACCCCTCTGTCCAAGGTTTTACTTACCTCCTCATAAAAAGAAATCAGGTTTGTTTGACAACAACTGTCTTTCATGAATCCATGCTGTCTGTTGCTTAAAATATTTTTTCCAGCAAGAACTCATCTACAATAAAGTGGAGGTTTTTTTTTGGGACTTTAAATGAAGCCATGGCCTGGTAAGGTTATGTATTTCCATCCCTGTTGATGTCAAAAATAAGGGGGGGAGCAAGAGAGTGGGACTTTACATGAAGCACGTTTTTGCAGTAAAGTAAATTGGTGAACATGTAGGAAATGTATTGGTTATTATATAGTATATATATATATACATACATACATATAATGCTGGTATCAATTATAGACGATGAGCATGGTAATAACAATAAACATGGTAATGACATTGGTATCTCATGATACAACCACAATAACATTCCATAGTCCACCAATAGCAAGATTGTATAAAACCATAAATTGCAAAATAGATTAATCTATGTGGTATTTTATTAAACTCTCCAGTATCTTCCCAACTATAGAAGTTAAACTAGCAGGTCTATAGTTACTTGGTAAAGACTTTGATCCCTTTTTAAATATGGGCACCACATTGACTCTACGCCAATCCAGTGGTACCATTCCAGTCATTAACGAGTCCCTAAAAATTAGAAACAATGTCTTTGAAATGACAGAGCTCAGTTCTTTTAGGATCCGTGGGTGGATGCCACCTGGTCCAGGTGCTTTATCCACCTTTATTCTGTCTAAAAATTTCTGGACCATATCCCTTTTGAGCCATTGTGGATCATTCGGGGCTGTGTCACTACCACCCCCATTATGGACATGAGCTCCCCCCATGCTCCTTTGTATACACAGAGCTGAAGAAAATATTTAATAAATTTGCCTTCTCTTTGTCCCCAGTCACCCACTCTAGATTATTTTGTAAAAGGCCTACATGCTCAGACATTAGTACTAGGATTGAAGGTAAAGGGAGGGTGGTGTCGGATTTACAGAGAGCGTTGTAGAGAAGGTAAGGGCTAGGGCATCAGGAAGAGCAAGTAATGTTACAGCGAAGATTAGTGTTAGGATTGAAGGGAAAGGGAGGGTGGGGAGTGTTATATTACAGAGAGAGTTGCAGAGAAGGTAAGGGATAGGGCAGCAGGAAGAGGAAGTAATGTTACAGGGAAAGGGAGGGTGGTTAGTGTCAGGGTTACAGAGAGGGTTGCAGAGAAGGTAAGGGTTGGGGCAGCAGGAAGAGGAAATAATGTTACAGTAGTAGTGCTAGGGTTGTGAAGAAGAGGATGGTGGGTAGCATTAGGATTACACAGAGGATTGCAAATAGGGAAAGTGATAGGTCAGCAATAGGATGGGGTAGTGTTAAAGGGGAGATTGGTGTTAGGGTTGAGGAACAATAGAGGGTGGTTAGTGTTGGGGGTACAGAGAGCATTGCAGAGAAGGTAAGGGCTAGGGCAGCAGGAAGAGGAATTAATGTTACAGGGAAGATTAGTGTTAGGATTGAATGGAAAGGGAGGGGGGAGTGTTAGGGTTACAGAGAGGGTTGCAGAGAAGGTAAGGGTTGGGGCAGCAGGAAGAAGAAGTAATGTTACAGGGGCATTAGTGTTAGGGATAAAGTGAAGGGAAGGATGGGGAGTATTAGAGTTGCAGAGAGGGTTGCAATGAAGGTAAGGTTTAGGGCAGCAGGAAGAGGAATTAATGTTACAGGGAAGATTAGTGTTAGGATTGAATTGAAAGGGAGGGGGGAGTGTTAGGGTTACAGAGAGGGTTGCAGAGAAGGTAAGGGTTGGGGCAGCAGGAAGAAGAAGTAATGTTACAGGGGCATTAGTGTTAGGGGTAAAGTGAAGGGAAGGATGGGGAGTATTAGAGTTGCAGAGAGGGTTGCAATGAAGGTAAGGTTTAGGGCAGCAGGAAGAACAAGTAATGTTACAGACGGGGTTAGTGTTAGGGTTGAGAAGAAGGGGATGATTGGTAGTATTTAGGTTACACAGAGGATTTAGGGGAGTTAGGGCAGCAACAATAAGTGTTATTGTTACAGGGGAGATTAGTGTTAGGGTTGAGGGAAAAGGGAGGGTGAGTATTGTTAGGGTAAGAAAGAGAGTTGCAGAGAGGGTAAGGCTTAGCGTACCAGGAAGAGGGGATAATGTTACATGAAGGAATAGTCTTGGGATTGCAGAGAAAGGAAGAGAGGGTTAATGTTAGGGTTACAGGCAGAGATGCACTGAGAGTTAGGTTGCAGGAAGACTTATGCCGCGTACACACAATCGGACATTCCGACAACAAAATACATGGATTTTTTCTGACAGATGTTGGCTCAAACTTGTCTTGCATACACACGGTCGCACAAATGTTGTCATAAATTCCGAAACGTCAAGAACGCGGTGACATACAACACGTACGACGAACCGAGAAAAATGAAGTTCAATAGCCAGTGCGGCTCTTCTGCTTGATTCCGAGCATGCGTGGAATTTTGTGCGTCATAATTGTGTTCACATGATCGGAATCTCCGACTACGGATTTTGTTGTCGGAAAATTTAAGAACCAGCTCTCAAATTTCTGTTGTCGGAAATTCCGACAACAAATGTCCGATGGAGCATACACAAGGTCAGAATTTCCGACAACATTTGTTGTCGGAAATTCCGATAGTGTGTACGCGGCATTAGTGTTTCACAAAGGGTTGATGTTATGCCCTGTACACACGGTCGGACATTAATCGGACATTCCGACAACAAAGTCCTTGGATTTTTTCCGACGGATGTTAGCTCAAACTTGTTTTGCATACACACGGTCACACAAAGTTATCGGAAAATCCGATCGTTCTGAACGCGGTGACGTAAAGCACGTACGTCCGGACTATAAACGGGGCAGTAGCCAATAGCTTTCATCTCTTTATTTATTCGGGGCATGCGTGGCACTTTGTCCGTCGGTTTTGTGTACACACGATCGGAATTTCCGACAACGGATTTCGTTGTCGGAAAATTTTATAGCGAGCTCTCAAACTTTGTGTGTCGGAAATTCCGATGGAAAATGTGTGATGGAGCCCACACACGGTCGGAATTTCAGACAACAAGGTCCTATCACACATTTTCCGTCGGGGCATTAGTGTTACAGGGAAGATTAGCGTGAGGATAACCTTGAATAGGACATTGTTTTTTTACATGAGAAGCTCTATTCTGTATTGCACAAACAGTAAATGTGTTTTATTTATATATATATATATATATATATATAAATAAAACAAAGGAGTGTTGTTTTTCATATTAGGGTTATGTATTTCTTAAAAATGCCAGCAGCATATGATGGAAAAAAACTCAGGTAATAATAATAGCAATGATGCTGCAATCTCAGCAAAAAGTAGTTACATTTAAACGGTAATAGGTGGTGAAACTCTGGACAAATTTGCAATTATTAAACTGATTGCGTCCAGGAGATATAAAGCCGCGTACCAGGAAGACCCGGTGCTCCCCTATGGAAGCTAGTCATCAGGCAGAGGTGATTGACTCTCAGCGTTACTAAGATTAAAGAAGAAAAACTGTCCTTAGCTGGCTCATTGACTTCTCTTCTGAAACAACTTCCTCATTTGTTGCTATTAAGGAAATGGGATGTGGAAAGTTTGTTCTTCAATACTATGGATGAAATCAACACTTTGCTTCAATCTGCTACAATTTAAGACTTTTTAGGAGAAAAACATTGAAATATTGAAGTGTTGTTTAAAAGTGTTTAGAAGAGTCAAATGGGACCTAACTGGTAAATCTAATTGGAACACTTTAGGCAATTTGGTCTTACGGTATATTTCAATAACACAGAGAAGTTTTGAACAATATATAATCGCCGCGTCAGTTGACCTGGAGTCTGGAAAGTGACTCAGAAACCGGAAATTTTAATTGCGTCTTCACAAATGAGAGTCATGTCTTTTTCGCAAAGCGACTACAACTCCCTAATTAGACGTCGTTAAGCCATTTGTTATAGTTTCAATCACAGTACGCGGTATGCTCAGGCCATCCCACAAATGTCCTGATGAGTTGGCTAGGATGTTGTGGTGTAACTACAAGGCTGGCAAAAGGCTGCCAATGCCCCTGCTTTAAAATACGGCTTCAACTAGATTTTAAATTGCAGTCTGAAGAAATGGGCAATTTTGAGTTTAGCTTGTGTGCTTTGAAAGATTTATCCCCAAAAAACATCATCTACAAATTTTATTGTGGAGGTTTTTTTGCATGTTGAATTTTCTACTTTACAAAAAACCATTGCAAATAAGCATGTGCATTTCTTGTACTTGGAAGGATAATTACAATATTATTTGGTGTGTAAGAGAGCATTCTTTTCAGTAGATAAGATTTTTACTGTTTATGGAATGACCTTTCATAAAGAAGATGTTCCCCAACTCTGGCAAACACATCTATAGCTAGCCTACTGGCTATGCCACAAGGGTGGTTTTCATACAATGCTGTAGCCATCTCATTAGGCTAGAATAGAGCTACACAGGAGATTTTTAGTAGGTCAATCTTGATGCCAAAATGGTCGGACAGATTGAGCAAAAACCGGCTGTTTTCAACCTTTTTACTCAAGAGGAACCCTTAAAATGTTTAGGTGATGAACCAACGCTAAAACCAATTTATCGGAAGTGCGTGGAAAAAGGTTCCTTACACTGGTGTTCAGTGGGAAGAATGAACACGTTACTGTGGTGGTCAGAATTTCACCCTTTCAGATAGTTAAAAAAAAGATTCCAGCCAAAAAGTGTTGCCCCTGGAATTATGCAGGCACCATCAGATGGAAGGCCAATCAGCCAAAGCTCAAGAAACCTCTAGCAACCTCTGGAGGAACCCTAGGAAACCATGGAACCCTTGATGAGAAAGGCTTATCTACTTTATGACTGAATTTCTGTGGACACATCTCCAAATTACTGGGTTCCGATGTTTCCACATTTTAGACAATTATGGCTGCACTTTAGGGAAAACCCTTTCTATTCCATCACACCTGTGCACAAAACCAGGTACACAAAGACATGGTTTGCCATGTTGAAAGTGTGGAGGAACTTGAGTTGCCTGTTCAGAGCCCAGACCTCAACTCTATTGAACAACTTTGAGATGAATTGCTGAGAGCTTACTGCTAGCCAGGTCTTCTTATCCAACCATCCACACCTGACTTCACAAATGCTCTTTTGACTGAATAGGCACAAATTCAAACAAACACACTCCAAAATATTGTGCAAAGTCTTCCCAGAAGAGTGGAGGCTGTTGCAGTATATGGATTCAGGGGAAGTGATTTAACTCCAGCACCCACTCAAAATTAAAATATCAGTTTTGGGTTGGGTAGAATTGACTTTGAAGTACTAGCGGCACAACCAAAACTTGGATCCAGTGACCTGATGAGCAGAATTGCCAACTCAGTCATTAATCTCCTATGAAATTGAAGTTTCCAGTGACCTACCAGGTTTGTGATTTGCAACTGCCCCACTCCAATTTCTAAACCCTGAAGGGCCACTATTATAGCAGAGGTAGAAGTGGCAACATTTTAGGGAAGTAACAAGTGCTAAGGCTGCTCCTTACCTGACAAATCAGGTTGGGTTTTCATTGACAAAGCCAATCATATAATTTTTGCTCATCTCAGGATGTAGCTAATCCATCAACCAGCAGGCCTCAGGGCTGCCAAGAGTTACAAAATGGCTGCCGTCATCTGTAGGTGATGAGTGTACAGCAAAATACGGCTTTAATTAGCCTGAGTGCGCAAAGAAGCATTTCTTTTTTTTAACAGAGAAACAAAGACTGCGCCATTGTTAATTAAGTGAGCTGAGATGTCAGGGTTTCAACTAATAAACATTTTTTCCTGTTTACCTAAAAAATTATTTTTGTGTGGGCTGGAAATTTTTATTCATTTAAATCTCCTTGGAAGTCATTCAAAGAGAACAGGCTTTGTTTTCATGCAATCATAAAATTTATTTAAGACCAGTTGTTTTATTCACATAAAAATACACAAACACAGCCTTGTGTTTTATAGAAAGAATGGCCAATAAACTGGGGCACAAGCAGCCACCGATGGCCAACTGATATCTTTGGGGGAATATCTTTAAGACAAGTTAGAAGACTTTTTTGATCATTATTGTTCTCCTGGAAAAAAGCTTGTGCCAAAAGTAACATGTCCATCAAGTTTACTCGAGAGACAAACAACCAATTACAAAATGCATCCTCAGATCCATAAACCTTCAACTGATCCAGATAAAGCCTAATAACCCCTAGAAAGCATGATCTGGTTTGGACCAGCAGGGGAACTTTTCTTCCTAATCCCCTATGGCAGTGGTCTCCAAACTACAGCCCATGGGCCAGAGAGGCCCTTTACTAGCTTTTATCCAACCCTTGGGGCACTATTCCTTCCACTGACATAAACGATGGGGCAGTTTTCTTCCCACTGACACCAGCAATGGGGTTTTTATTTCTCTTACTAACATCAATGATGGGGCACTCTTTCTCCTCCTACTGACTACAGATTCAATTTTTTTACTGCCGCTGACCACCAAGCCTGAGACAGTTTTCTACTCCTACTGGCCATAGTCCTGCCTCACTAAAGCCTGAAGGAGATATTCAATCCTATATGCCCATCACTGAGTTCTTATACCCCCAAGGCTGGATACACATGAATAGGAAACCCCTGATCTAGGTCTATCTATTGGGTTAGGATTATTAAACTTTGATAGACTTCTGTTAGAAATCTGTGAATACTGATCACTCTAGAAGGTGGAGGGTCCAAACTCCTCTGCCTTCTCGTGCTGCACCTCCCTGAAAAATTGGGCTATACCTGGCTGCAACAGAGGAGTGGGAAATTGCTGGAGGAAAGTGAGCAAAGTGACATTGGGGGGTTATTTACGAAAGGCAAATCCACTTTGCACTACAAGTGCAAACTACAAGTGCAAAGTGCACTTGAAATTGCAGTGAAAGTGCACTTGCAAGTGCAATTTCAAGTGCACTTTGCACTTGTAGTTTGCACTTGTAGTGCAAAGTGGATTTGCCTTTAGTAAATAACCCCATTGTCTGTTTAAATAAACAGAAAGATGGACCCATTCTTTCTTCTAATTTTGCTTTATGGTAGACCCAAAATAAGACTGGTTTCCAAGAGTAAATTGAAATGAAGACATTGAATTAAATTTAAACAGACCTAAACACAACCCTTTCTTGTAGTGATTTATTAGAGGGCATGAGTTTGGCGGGCCCACAAATTAAAAGCGTACCCATCACTGGTCCTAACTTGTTACTTCATGTTGGGTTGGGGGAGCCGATGTCCACAAAGTCTGCCTTCACCCTCACTGAAGCCTATGTTGATGGCAATGCTCCTGTGTACTGCCGTTGGTGCTCCACGGCTCCAGGGCTTGGGAGCCAAAACCAGAATTCTCAGGATACGCTGCTCGTTGTAGCTTTTACACTACCCCATATCAAGCCTCCCAAACTGATTAATGTCTTTTCTGAATCGGACCACAACATGAAGTTTAGGTTCCTTTTAAAACCAACAAGCAGATATGCAAGAACGACCTTTTTACAATGCACACATAACATTTTCTTGATATTTTAGTATTTTGATAACAGTGTCCCTTGAAACACTCGTTTGCTTTCGTGCCACAAAATGAGCTTTCATAGCTCATGTTAAGTCCAATTTCACCATCTATTATGGGTTGCAGAGCAGAAATAAATAAGGCTGTAAAAGAGAATAAAAATCACAGTAATTTCCATTAGGCAAACTTTGCAGCGTGTCCAGAATGAATTTCCAGCCGCAGCTGAAATGTATATATTTTATAAATTGTTTTTGAAACGTGGTGTGTTGATTAGCATGCTACAGTAAGTTAATTTCATAGCTGAGTGCAGCTGGAGTGGTGTGGTGTGCCCTGTCCCTGGATCATACAGCTGTTTATTACATGTAGTAGAAGATTTACGGTGACTCAGAAAACCGACTTGGCCGTCTTCAGTTTGAAGCAAGCACAGAAATTTTGGGCTGAAGCCTTGGCTTAATTTCCCTAAATAAATGCAAAAAGAATGCTCCTGCCATGGAAGGAGTACTATATGCATCTTAAGTCTCCTACCCTCCCTGCGTTCCAGCAACTGCAGCCTCAGTAAGACTCTACAGCATTCTAGGCTTCCTGGAGTGTCATAAGTCATTGGGCCCCATTGTGTGCTGTGGTTCCATCTTCTGACCCCTACAACACTGCTGAGTCTTGTAATGATGTTAGGGTTGGGGAATAACACCACAACTCTAGGCACAAGTATCTGATACTCCCAAAAGCAACTAATGCTGAGTATTCTCTCCCTACCCCCAGCCTCTAACTTAAAGGTTTTTTTTTTTTTTAAATAACAAACATATCATACTTACCTCCACTATGCAGCTCATTTTGCACAGAGTGGCCCCGAACCTGCTCTTCTGGGGTCCCTCTGCGGCTGTCTCGGCTCCTCCCCGCATCAGATAACCCCCTGGGAAAAGCAAAACCTTGCAGGCAGGCTCTCGAGTCCAGCATTCGGTGTCCATAGACTCGGTCCCGCCCCCCAGCAGCCGTGTCATTGGATTTGATTGACAGCAGCTGGAGCCAATGTGAAAAATATATATACTAAATATATACGCTCGCGCTAATGGTGTATCAAACAACAAAAAATTACAACTGCTATACACAAAGTGCTAATCACTTGAAAAACATATACGAATAAATATAGCATTTGCAAACACAATGAGTGAAAATTTGTTGACCAAAAAGAAAGTCCAAAATACAATAAATGAAAACAGTTTAAATAGTTAAAGTTGGACTTTATTTTCACTTATTGTATTTTGGACTTTCTTTTTTGGTCAACAAATTTTCACTCATTGTGTTTGCGAGCGCTATATTTATTTTTATAAGCTGGAGCCAATGGCTGCGCTGCTATCAATCTATCCAATCAAGAGACAAGAACCCCCTGCAGAGAGAGAGCACGTCCCCGTAGGACAAGTTCGGGGGGTCAGGTAAGTAAAACCGGGGGGAGCTGGGGGGCTGGGGGGCCGGTCACGGACAGGTGTTTTTTCACCTTAATGCATAGGATGCATTAAGGTGAAAAAACACGAACCTTTAGTGTCCCTTTACTTGCATTTATTTTGTTTTTTGGCGGGAGTGAGTACTTTTTTTGAAAGTACCGTCCCCACTTCTTCAATCCTTGTCTAGGTGAGGATATTGACCGCTTGGTCTTCCCCCTCAACCCCACCCCCCCCACCCGCAGCCTTCTAGATTACACATCACAGAAGGCTACAAGACCAGTCTTCCTGCGCCCCCCTGATCTTGTGCATACACAGTTAAGAGCCGGTTGTGAGTCATCAGAAACTGGAAGAGTTAAAAATCCCTGTCAGTTTCCCATTTTTTTCTTTTAGTTCCTGTCCCCTAGACACCTCAACAAGTGAAAGGAAATCTCTTCAAAGACAAGGGAACAGATTCCACCATTGGAAAATTTCCTTCTATTGCTATTCATGTGCCAACTGTAACATTTTAAATTTCTAGCCATAGTCTGTCCGGTAAGAATGGCTGCGGGGACAAATAGAGAAGTGAGTCTTCCCAATAGGTACACAGACAACAATCAAGACATAAGCCCAGTTAAAGGTGAAACCTGTCAGTGGAGGAGGTTGTCCCAGGTGATTATTATATATAGATATTTACTGTATATAAATATTTATTCACAGTATATATAGAATATATATAAACAGTATATATATGCAGTATATATAAATATTATTGCCTGACCAGAAAAATAAAGTTACAATGGCATTGGATTTAATTGGTGTGCCACCGACTTTGGCAGTTGGAAGTGTGTGGGTGATCCAATACAGTGGCGTCTCCAGCTTTCATATTTAGTGGGGGGGAACATGGGGGGACAGGGACAAAAGTAGGGTGGCAACTATAAAATGCAATTGCACTGGTCTGGCATCTCTTGGAATTTACAGGCTGGTTCTCCTGTCCTAAGGATGGGAGAAATCAGTCTGTTTTTTCAGTAACTGAGAGTCCTGGTGGAGTCCTTCCTGCAACTCGCTCTTCTCCCTGCCAATGAGGATGCAGGGGAAGGAGCAGATCGGGCGGCCATGGTTGTGTGAGCGCTCGCATTATGCAGTGTCAGCGAGCAGAGGGAGGGGGGAGGAATCACCCGCAGGAGCTGACTGGGGACGCTCTCCCTCTTAGACATTGCCTTTTTTGTAAAAAAAAATAAAAAAAAAATTGGGGGGGGGCACATGGTGGGGCACAGCATAATGTTGGGGGGGGGGGGGGTCAGGGTCCCCTCTGCCCCCCCCTAGGGACGCCACTGATCCAATATGGGGGGGGGGGCATGTTAGTGGTGAATATTTTTTAAGAGAAAAAACTAGACGTGTGCGGTTTGTTTCATTCCGAATTAATATTTGGACGAAATTTTATTTATTCAGAGATTCAAATGTACGGGAATTTCCGAGTTACAATTGTAACAAATTTACTAATTTACCTGAATCCGAAAAAACAAAAACTTAATTTTCGGCCAAAATAACGAATTATCCGAATTCAAATCAAATTTTAATCAAATTTGAAAATGAAATTAAAAGCAAATTTGAAACGTAAACATATTGCTGACTATTGCTGATGTCCTTGAAAGACTGAGGGGTTGATTTACTAAAAGGCAAATAGACTGTGTACTCTGCAAGTGCAGTTGCTCCAGAGCTTAGTAAATGAGCACAGCTGACTTCCATCATCCAATCATGTGCAAGCAAAAATGCATTTTTTTTTCTTTATTTTCCTTGCATGTGATTGGGTACGCTTTGCAAAGTGAAGATTTACCTCATTTACTGAGCTGTGGAGCAACTGCACTTGCAGAGTGCATCTGCATTTTGCAAAGTGCGCAGTCTATTTGCCTTTAGTAAATCAAACCCTGGATGTTATTTACTAAAGGTAAATCCACTTTGCACTACAAGTGAACTTGGTAGTGCAGTCGCTGTAGATCTGAGGGGGACATGCAAGGAAAATAAAAAAACAGCATTTTTTGCTTGCACATGATTGGATTGGATGATAAAATCTGCAGAGCTTCCCCTCATTTTCAGATCTTCCCCTCAGATCGACAGCGATCTACAGCGATTGCACTTGTAGTGCAAAGCGGATTTGCCTTTAGTAAATACCCCCCCCCCCCCCCCCCCTGTGTATATTAGAATACAGCAATCTTCTGAAATTCAAATTTCGAAAAAAAAAATACAATAGGAAATCAAAGAATAGAATAGAAAAGAATAAAGTAAATAGAATGAAACAGAATAGAATGGAAAAGAAAAGAATAGAGTAAAACAGAATAAAATAGAATAGAAAAGTAAAACAGAATAAATTCAAAAACTCTCAGGTTTATAAAACAACTTTTACATAATAACAGAACCCATTTGCAAGAAATTAACCTCATAGACATATCTGTGACAATATTACAATAACTACATCTTTTTCCCCTCGTTCTCATTTTTTTTCCCCTCATCCTCAATGTGTTATATTCCACTCTAAAAAAAATCAACACTTCCATACAAGAATATCTAGGCATGGAGTAATTATATGCATAAAATCAAAACCTAGTTAAAGTATATAACCATATTGATACTTTACTATAAATTGTACCACAACCCAATTTTTATATGTAATTTGTTTACGTGTTAATACCAACAATACATTGTAATGTGTTTTTCATGTTCATTCGATAAAAACTTTGTGAAACAAAACAAAAACAAAAAACAGAATAAAATTGAATAGAAAAGAATAGAGTAAAACAGAATAAAAAAAGAATAAAACAGAATAAAAAAAAATAGGGTAAAATAGAATAGAATTGAATAAATTAGAAAATAAAATATAGAATAGGGAAGAATATAATTTAAAATAAATGCATAGAAAATAATAGAATAGAATAGAATAGAAAAGTATAGAATAAAAGAAAAAAAAAAACAGAAAGAGTCTAGTCGTCTTTTGAAAATTGAATTTTGAAAATCGAAAATTTGAATTTTGAATACTTCAAATTCTTTGTAGAAATTTGACTCGGGTCAAAAATAAATAAACGAAACCAAACCAATTTCATTAAGAATGCAACTGAACGAAATTTGTAACTTAACTTAATTAATTGAATGATCAATTGAAATTATTTTTTTCGTTCGAATTTTGAAAATCGAAATTTGAATTTTGAATACTGCAGGTTCTTTGGAGAAATTTGACTCGGGTCAAAAATAAATAAACGAAACTAAACCAATTTCATTAAGAATGCAACTGAATGAAATTTGTGACTTAATCAATTGAAATTATTTTTTTCGTTCTGCACATGTCTAGCAAAAATATGACAGGGGTTCTAATTATTCAACCCCCCACACACACACACTCACACACACTGCTAGGGAACAAGTTGCATGAATTAAAGGAGCCTGGGGCATAGTGAGCAGGTAACCTACGCATTGCGTAAGGTCCACTGTAAGGGTTGATTTGATCAAATTCCTGGAGGTGGCCTTTAAAATTGGATAAAAAAACAACTTCCAGGTAAAATGTCACAATGACTCAAAATTCAAAACTTGCTAAAAATGTGCTATAATTTCCTTTGAACGGAACTTTGGAGATAGCGGTTCTTGCGCCTTATCTGGTTGTGGGTGATTTATATTTCTCTCTCTCTCCCGGACACCTCTGAGCTGTATTTGTGTAGTGGTGGGGGACTATAGGAGACCCCTGGTACCGTCTGGGCACTGTACAGAGCGCGGCACTCTGAAGAAGGGACTTGTCACACTGGAAAGATTAGTGTTATCCGCCTTGCTGTGTACAGCCTGTTTGCATTGATTTTCTCATCTCCCCATTTATCCTGTAATCCAGAGGTGGCTCTTTGAAGTGCCGGATTGATGGCTGCAAATAGATTTTCAGGGTCAGCTTAACGTGAAATCATAAAAGCGCTGCTCCCATGAATTTTCCCCGACAATATATGGGGATATAACACTCACTTTCTAATTGCCTTTTAATACAGACCTTCTCTGTAAAGAACGAGTTGGCCGTTAAGTCAATGGGAACTTATGCATAGCGGATGGTGTTACAAGGCCTGCATAATTCAGGCGTAATAAATTTTCCAGTGATCCATGTGCGGCGCTGGCTTCTATTTTCCATCTTCAAGATTGCTTAATGCTTGCAACATAAAGGAACTTTTGTCATGCTAAAGACAATCAAAATGGAAAGGATTTTATTTCTTTCTTAAGAAAATGCAACTCAAAAAATTGCTGGTAAGAGCACAGAAAATTAAATTGTTTAACCACTTAAGGACCCAGCCTCTTTCTGAGATTTGTTGTTTACAAGTTAAAAACAGTTTTTTTTTGCTAGAAAATTACTTAGAACCCCCAAACATTATACATTTTTTTTCTAACACTCTAGATGGCGAACCTTGGCACCCCAGATGTTTTGGAACTACATTTCCCATGATGCTCATCTACACTGCAGTGTAGTTGAGCATCATGGGAAATGTAGTTCCAAAACATCTGGGGTGCCAAGGTTCGCCATCACTGCTCTAGAGAATAAAATGGCGGTCGTTGCAATACTTTCTGTCACACCGTATTTGCGCAGCAGTCTTACAAGCGCACTTTTTTTGGAAAAAATACACCTTTTTGAATTAAAAAATAAGACAACAGTAAAGTCAGCCCAATTTTTTCTAAATTGTGAAAGATAATGTTATGCCGAGTAAATTGATACCCAACATGTCACGCTTTAAAATTATGCCCGCTCGTGGAATGGCGACAAACTTTTACCCTTAAAAATCTCCATAGGCGACGTTTAAAAAATTCTACAGGCTGCATGTTTTGAGTTACAGAGGAGGTCTATGCCTAGAATTATTGCTCTCACTCTACTGATCGCGGCAATACCTCACATGTGCAGTTTGAACGCAGTTTTCATATGCGGGCGCTACTCACATATGCGTTCGCTTCTGCACGCGAGCTCGTCAGGACGGGGCACGTTTAAAAAAAAATGTTTTTTTCTTATTTATTTTACTTTTTATTTTTTATTTTTACACTGCTTTTAAAAAAAAAATGTGTCACTTTTATTCCTGTTACAAGGAATGTAAACATTCCTTGTAATAGAAAAAAGCTCGACAGGACCTCTTAAATATGAGATCTGGGGTCAAAATTACCTCAGATCTCATTTTTACACTAAAATGCAATAAAAAAAAAAAAAATGTTGTCATATAAAAAAAAAAATGTCCCCTTAAGAGCTATGGGCGGAAGTGACGTTTTGACGTTGCTTCCGCCCTGCATTGTTATGGAGATGGGTGGGGGCCATCTTCCCCTCACTCGTCTTCATGCCCAGCAAGGGTGAAGATCCGATCGCCTCCGCTGCTACCGACAGCTATGGTAAGTGGCGGAGGGCACCGGAGCACGGCAGGAGGGGGGGGGGCCCTCTCCTGCCTCCAATAAAAGTGATCTTGTGGCGAATCCGCCGCAGAGACCACTTTTATCTGAAACCGGACCACTCACTGAAGAAGAGGATACCAGGGTTATGGCAGCTAGCTGCTGCCATAACAACGATATTCCTCTTCAAAGTAACGACCTTTAATGATGGTGGGCGGTCCGGAAGTGGTTAAATACTTTCTTGCATTGTTTTTAAATTAATTTCCATATATTGTTCTTTATTTACTGCAATGTGCAAAGTGTTAGAAAATCTGACTACTTCAGGAAGAGTCAATTCACTAACACTGCCTTCAGGGAGATTCCAATGACTCTTTTTGCTGGCCTAGCTCCTCCACCCCTTTCCTCCCTACATAACCCTTTGTAGCAGATAGGGGGGAAGTTAAAGGGAATACTATAAGGCAGTCATTCTCAACCAATGGTCTTACAAAGGCTGCTATGGGCTCCTTGAGTTGTGGCTGTATGACCTCCCACTTGATAGTGCCTGCATAGTTCTAAGACCAACACCACTTGGCAAAGCCATTAGTATGGCACCAATTATCTTTTTAGAAAAACGTACTCAACAAGGTGCTGGCTGGGAACTTTTAAACTTGCAAGTGTATTCAGATGAAGGAAAACTTCAAACAAGCTTACTAGCTCTGGCAAGGCAATTCGAACACAGCAAGGCTTCCCTTCATAGGTACCCAACAGTAGCTAAAAGCACAGAAACATGGAAAGGAGCACTAGTCCAAAACCAGGTAAGAGAGTCCAAAATAATTTTAATTGTTGGTAAAGAAAAGTCATACAAAAATGGCCAGCGTGATTCGGGGGTAACACCACTCCTACTTCATTAGGGCTCAACACAGGATAAAACTTTGGTGGAAACAGGGATTTCACAGATCAAAGTGACAGCAACTACAGAGAAGCAATGGACCAATCATCTTCTCGACTGTCTATAAGGGTGCCATTCTGATGACGGTGTAATGGTTACATTCTTCCCACTGACCACCAATGTAAGGGTCATTTTTTTCTATTGACCCTAGAAGAATTGGTTTTAACATGGGTCACCCAAGACCTGATAATTATTTTAGGGTTTCCTCTGTGGTAAAGAGGTTGAGAAAGGCTGCTATAGGTTGTCACTTGTGTGACAGCTCTGAGTCTGCTTGGGGCTGCAGATATCACATCCAAGTACTACAAAATAACACACTGTTGGACTTTACTGGTACCAAAGAGGGACAATCACAAACAAATATATAAAAAAGATATATTTTATTACAAATTATTTAAAAATTGTTAAAATCGTAGAAAAGCAATCCCTATCAAATGATGTAAACCATATCAACTATCAGTGCATATTTAACTTTGCTGTATTGTCTAAGAGGTTGACGCACTTCACATCTTTAAGCTTCTTCAGGACCTTTTTATCTTGGCAGCAAAGAGAAATGGCCTTACCAAAATAAAAAACTCAGAAGTCAGTAAATGACAATATCCTAACATTCAATATTATCTGTGTCAATTTACACATCGCTTAAAGGATATAGCAAGGTGATGGTGGTGAGATATCGGGTGTCAACAAAAAGCTTGCGTGGCTGGCAGAGCAGCAAAATAAAAGGCTATAGTGGTGATAATTGGTAATGAGAATGATTCTCAAACCTATATACAAATAGTACAAGGTAAGGGAATTGTATATAAACGGCAAAAAAACAATGATTAAGTCCATATAAATACATATCCACACCCCCCCCTAAAAATCAACTTACTTAGAAATAGGTCACAAATGAAGGTCAATACATGTGAATGGGATCAGTAAAATGTCATATCTCGGTATATCAGTCTTTCATCAGGACCAACAAATGGTGCACACCTGCATAAGCAGCCTAAACTTAGGGACCACATAGTATAAACAAGGGAACCAATTTTGGAAAACCCATCCCACCTACCCCCTTGTTCCATCCAGTATTTTTCAGAAACATATCCAGAAGACTGTCTTTTTCAATTTTTGACCCAGCTGGGTGTATGTGTGTGTTTAGTGGTGGCCATCTGTGTGTTGTTCTGTTTTTAGACAACGTTGTCTATTTTATTTTTTAGTGGAGGTTTTTGGTTCACTTATTGTCACATTGTCTGATTTTTTGATTGGTGTATATGTGGAGTTACTTTTCTAAAATAAACTCATTTATATTTTTTGCTATATTGCTGGTTCCTTGTTGAAGAATTCTTTCTTGGGTGGAACTGGTCTTCTATCCCGTTCCTTCCCCATGTGCCCCTTTTTTGCCATGTCTGACCCTACACTTCCCTTGGATATTGGAAAGTAGGTCTAGAGCAGCCTATGAGGTGAAAGAAAGGGATAAAAACAGTATTTTATGGAAAAAATGCCAATTTGGTATGTTACACAGGGCTTTAGCAAACTAATTGTCACTGTCCAGAGCCCCGTAACCCCCAGGAAAGAGAAGTAAATTAAAAATTTTGAGCTGCCACCAGAAAATGAATAGAGGAGAAATCTTCCAATGGGGACACTGGAATAGTTCAATATTTTGTGTTGAGTCTACAGGACAGGAATAGAATCTTATTAAAACAGATCTTTACCCTTTAAAACAAGTTTCCCTGATCGCCTAGGGCAGTGGTCTCCAAACTGTGGCCAAGGGGCCAGATACGGCCCTTTGCTTGCTTTTATCTGGCCCTTGGCATTATTTCATTCACAATGGGGCATAATTCCCCTCTCCCACAATGATGGGGAACAGTTTCTCCCAATAACACCAATGATGGGACACGATTCCTCCCAATGACACCAGGAATGAGACCCAATGACACGACACATTTCTTCCCAATGACACCAACAATGAGACCCAATGACACTAATGATGGGACACATTTCCTCCCAATGACACTGATAATGAGGCCCAATGACAGGACATAAATCCTTCCAGTGATACCAACAATTGAGGCCGAATGACACTAACGATAGGACACATTTTCTCTCAATAACACAAATGATGGAGCACAATTGCTCCCAATGACACCAACAATGGGGCTCAATTACACTAATGACGGGACACAATTCCTCCCAATGACACCAACAATGAGGCACTATTTCTCCCAATGACACCAGCAATGGGGCCCAATGACACCAATCGTGGGACACAATTCCTCCTACTCACACCAGCGATGGGGCACTATTCCTTTCACTGACACAATAGATAGGGAATTGTTTTTTCCCACTGCTGTCAGGACCTTTTCTACTCCCAATGACTACAGTCTGGCCCCCCTATAGTCTGAAGGACAGTAAACTGGCCCTTTGTTTAGAAAGTTTGGAGACCCCTGGCTTAGGGGAATGACGTCAGTGATCCTAGTGCCTCCTGGGGTATGTGAGGTGCCCTGGGAATACTCAAGTAATTCCACTCATGAAAGTAGAAGAGGGGAGGGCCTAGTGGGACATCATCAGGAGGCTGCGCCTGAAACCAGAAGAGCCAGGAAACATCCCGATGATGTCATAGGGGAACTATGCAGCAGCTGCAGAGAAGAGCATCTCAGCAGGACAACGCTGGTTTCATTGAGTGGATGAGTATCTAAACTGAGGACAATCGAACATCAGATAAGTAGGGGAAAAATGTATTGGGAGGGAAGGGTGATGATCCTCTTTAGACATAGATAATTTAAAAAAAACTGATAGTGGTTTTAACCCTTCCCTAATCCAATATGGAAAAAAAGTTTTGACTTTAGATATACTTTAAAGGTCTATCCTAAAAAATTGTTAAAAACAATGGCTAACTTGGTTGGACCACCTGGTCCTCTTCTGCACTTGGTTCTTTGTTTCTATTACTAAAACTCTTCAACACAGTCAAGGTACTTTCTATTCAAGTTAAATTTTACTTGCGCTAGCACATGACATTGGAATTATGAGTACTGAGCTTACAAGTTCTTAGTCAAGTCCTGTTCAAATAAGCCTTAAGCTTATAAGATCCTGGTCCAGTACTATCCTACTGAGCATTGAGCTCATTATTTCCTAATCCAGTAATGTCCAATTAAAACTTAAGCTCACAAGATTCTGGTCCAGTACTGTCCAATTGAGCATTGAGCTTGCAAGTTCCTGGTCCAGTACTGTCCAATTGAGCATTGAGGTTATGAGATCCTGGTCCAGTACTGTACAATTGAGCAATGAGCTTATGAGATCCTGGTCCAGTACTGTACAATTGAGCAATGAGCTCACAAGTTCCTAGTCCAGTACTGTCCAACTGAGTATTGAGCTCACACTTTCCTGGTCCAATACTGTCCATTTAGGCATTAATCTCATGAGTTCCTGATCCAGTACTGTCCAGTTGAGCATTGAGCTTACGAGATCCCGGTCTAGTACTGTCCAGTTTAGCATTGAGCTAATAAGATCCTGGTCCAGTACTGTCCAATTAAACCTTAAGCTCATGAGATTCTGGTCCAGTAATGTCCAATTGATCACTGAACTCACAAGCTCCTGGTCCAGTACTGTCTAGCTGAGCAGTGAGCTCATACATTGATGATCCAGTACTCTCCAGCTGAGCCTTGAGCTCACAAGTTACTACTGGTCCAGTACTGTCCAACTAAGCATTAGGTTTGTGAGATCCTTGCCCAGCACTGTCAAGTTGAGCATTGAACTCACGAGATTCTGGTCTAGTACTGTCCAATTTAGCATTGAGCTAATGAAATCCTAGTCCAGTACAGTAACATTAAGTTCACAAGCTTCTGATCCAGTACTATCCAACTGAGCACGGAGTTCACAAGTCCCTAATCCAGTACTGTCCAACTCAACATTTAGCTCCCAAGCTCCTGCTCCAGTTATGGCCAATCAGAAAAGATCAATAAATTAAGCGCTTACTGGTCTTTTGGGTCTGGCATACTCCTTCAAAATACAAGCTTCTGTCTTGACCATCTTTATGTTGCTGTGATTGTGGTGGTGAAGGAAAAACGGTATGACTTTATAGCGTATGGCATGTCAGGTTTAGCAAACTGTCTTATAAATTTTTAAGAGCTACAAATATCTTGCGGGTAAGCTTGGTTTCACATACATGTATTTTACCTGTCCAGTTAACTGTTTGCCTGCACATAGGGACATTTATGCTGGAAGGGCTTGACAGCAGCCATCAAAAGCCAGAAAGAGATTGCGGAAAGGTTGAAGGTTATATATATAGACTTTCTTAGTTTGCCTGGATATATTAAAGGAGAGAAGCATTTTTTTCAAAAGCGCGCGTATAGAAGGCGTACAACGGTAAACATCTCAAGGATGAAGAATGGAACACACGCTATTATGATTGTTATTATGGCAACTGCTGCATGCGGTAGATTGAGTGTCTTCTTAAAATACTTCATAGGTTAAAGCCTTTTCAATTTCCTTCAACAAGTACTATGCAGCTTCAGCTATTAAATGTTGATTCATCAGCGCTGTTAAGGAATTGACATTTTCACTGAGGTTCGGAGCTGAAAGACGTTAGACATACTGATCGGTGTTGTGGAGGATATACATGAGAAAGAGAAGCCTCATACGCTATGCATGTAACATGCTTTATTTACTTTGTATTATTTAATGAACTTGAATCACCTCCTTTTTGGGTCTGATACATACATTGCAAAGGTTTTAGAAAATTTATTGTGGGTTCTTAACTGCTTTAGTTCTGTAGATACTAAGATAGGCCAGGCCAGTGTACTTTATGCAAGTGAAGGCGCAAAGAACTGGTGATAACAACAATAACAACAATAGTAAGAACAGAGGGATAGGGAACAAACTGAAATATTTCCAGTCTCACATTACATTAAATGGATAGATAATGTCCACATGTATATGTCCAAAGTGGAGAAATTGAATATCTCATTAACATATATAGGGTAAGGTCTCACTGTCATGTGAACATAAGGAGTTCAAGGGTCCAGTTAATCATGATAGGTCCACGAGCAGGGCTGCCTTCATCAAGAAGTGAAACCACATTCCAGTCCTAAGGAAAAGCAAAAAAGAGATGACGTGACAGCCGCGCCCCTTCATCAGGCTCTGATGAAGGGGCGCGGCTGTCACGTCATCACAGCCCGTACGCCCTGCAACGCGTCTCTCGACACATGACGTCATCACTCCTCGTCGGATGTTTACAGTCTTCCATGCTCTCGGCCTAGTACTGTGACCTGTCACCGCTGCGGCCGGCCTCACATCTCAGCGGTACCTCTCCTCACACACAGGCAGAGCCCCCTGCTAGGAGTTGTCTTTGACTGTCTTGTACCTTTGATGGATGATGTCCTCCTCAGTATTGATCACTATTTTATGCCTACTGACGACCTTCTAAATGTGAGTTTGATGATCATTACTTTTTTATGAAATAAACCTTGTTTTTAGTCTGCACCCAGAGGCGCCTCTCTTTTTTGCCAGGCCAGTGTACTTACTGATATCTTTTGAAGGTGAGTGGCAAGTAGTCTGTCTTTACCAAGGCCCAATATTTAGCATTAGGCACAATACGTCTCTCACGATAGGCAGCAGCAGAGGAAGAGAAGGCACCTGTTCTCTGTTTATTTATTGTCCACACTTGACCGCACTCTTTTTTCCACTATCAATATAACTGCATTTTCTTTTCCATAAAAGCTTACCCCTTCCCGACCAGTCCCGTCATCCTTTTAATAGGGTCTGTACACCCAAGGAGTGGCAAGGATTGGCCAATCTTGTTACCACTGTGATTGGCTGCCACAGTGGTCACACGATCTAGAGACAGTCCCGCTGAGTACCAATCATTAGTACGGGCCGAGAACTGTCTTTGACAGCTTGGTCACTGTGTTGGGAGCATTTCAGAGCAGAAACCAAGGATTCCTCAGGAAGGGTCCAAAGCTTTACTCTTGTGGTCACATGGTACACATAAGGCAACCTTTCAGAGCCATGCAGGGCCTGAAGAAAGGCGTATGTTGTCCAGTTCTGGGCACCAGTCCTCAGGAAGGATGTGCTGGGATTGCAGAGAGTCCAGAGAAGGGCAACAAATCTAATAAAGGGATTGGTGGGCATTAGTTATGAGGAAAGGTTGTGAGCACTGAACTTGTTCTCTCTGGAGAAGAGACACTAGAGAGGGGATATGATTTCAATGTACAAATACCGTACTGGTGACCCCACAATAGGGATAAAACTTTTCAGTGAAAGGGAATTTAATAAGACAAGTGGCCATTCACTAAAATTATAAGAAAAGCTGTTTAACCTTAAACTACGTAGAGGGTTCTTTACTGTAATGCCCCGTACACACGGTCGGATTTTCCGACGGAAAATGTGTAATAGGACCTTGTTGTCGGAAATTCCAACCGTGTGTTTGACACACAAAGTTTGAGAGCAGGCTATAAAATTTTCCGACAACAAAATCCGTTGTTGGAAATTCCGATCGTGTGTACACAAATCCGACGGACAAAGTGCCACGCATGCTCAGAATAAATAAAGAGATGAAAGCTATTGGCCACTACCCCGTTTATAGTCCTGACTTACGTGTTTTACGTCACCGCGTTCAGAATGATCAGATTTTCCGACAAGATTTGTGTGACTGTGTGTATGCAAGACAAGTTTGAGCCAACATCCGTCGGAAAAAATCCTAGGATTTTGTTGTCGGAATGTCCAAACAAAGTCCGACCGTGTGTACGGGGCATAAGAGTGGTTAGGATGTGGAATTCCCTTCCACAGGCGGTGGTCTCAGCGGGGAGCATCGATAGTTTCAAAAAACTATTAGATAAGCACCTGAACGACCACAACATACAGGGATATACAATGTAATACTGACATAAAATCAAACACATAGGTTGGACTTGATGGACTTGTGTCTTTTTTCAGCCTCGCCTACTATGTAACTATGTAACTGCTATGTGACCACAAAAATAAAGCTTTGGGCCCTTCTTGAGGAATCCTTGGTGTGCTGGTGACGTTTCTTCACTTGGATTATCTACAGTTCCCAGCCTGTGGTCATTGCAGCACCCAATATCACATAACAGGAATTTTTTAGGAAGGTGTGCATGGGGAATATTGCATTTGGCGCAGTACAGAAAGCTCTGTGGCCCATGGACCCACATGTACAGCACATGGGCGATAAAGCCATAAAGACCAGTCACTGATCTTGTCTCCGTCCCCTCCTCCCACAGCTCTGCTCTCTGCACAGGCTGTGTACAGCACAGTGATGATGGCACCACTACTTTTGCAAGGTAATATCTGTGTTTGTAAAATGGTGCGTAAATACTGGATTTATATTCTTTGTGGCTATCCAGGAATGTATTTAAATTAAAGATTGCGTGCCCAGAATGCAGCTTTACGTTTCTAATGTGGCGTGTGTCCTCTTTAGGACAAACTTTAGGACAAACTTCTCACTTTTTACAATCATCTAGCTCAAAATAACCTGTACTCCACACCAAAAGCAGTATGGCTGGGTGCTGGTACCAAAAGTAACCGATTAATTCAGAACCACCAGCAAGGCATGCGAAAGAATATAGCAGTATACATCACAACATGACATTTAGTGCCATAAACATGCTGGCATAAATAGTTTGTAATAGTTTTTAGTTTAGTTTGTAGCCGATTGGACCGATCTCTTGAAGACATCATACAGTCGAAACGTGCTGGGCAGAGCCACACTTGTGATGTAATCTCAACTGGCAAGTTGGAAGGATTTCTCTGGCGATCCCTTTCTTGGACGTGGTATGGAGGAGTGACCTGGAATTCCTGGGAGAGAGGTTACCATATCTCAGCAACCACGGGATACCTACCAAGAGGACGGCATTGGGATCTTAAAGAGTCTGTCACCCCTGCAGGGGTATTGGGAGCCGGTGAGTGGGGAGCCAAAAGGGGGAGCACAGAAGTCACGGATATTCTCCTCTGTGGGCACTACAGTCACTAAAGCTCTTGGAACTTTGTCCTGATATTTACGTTTTGGGAATATATCACTTTTGAATAGACTTTTTGCATTTTGCATTTTTCTTCTAATATTTATCACTTTGTATTAATTTTTTTCGTTTATTATTATTTTTTCGAATGGATTGGATTTGTTATTTACTTTTGAAATACGTTGAACTCATCGCATAAGCTGCATGGTTTATATAGTAGTAGCACCTAGTGGTCATTACTTGCAACTGACCACTATCCTACACCTGTTATTATATGTGTATGTATTATAGGGGTGGTTTCATCACATTTTTTTGGTCCCACTATTTTCAAATAATTTTTTAGGGATAATCCATTTATGAGGTATTGCACTCTTCACCCTTTGCGTATGGTATATACTATTCAATTAATATCTCTATCAGCACCCACTGTATCACTTATATATACCCCCCACAAGGGAGCGCCATACCCCCATTTGCATTCTAATTTCTGGCAACGTCGCTGCAGTGGAATGCACGGTCATATTGAGTAGGAAGTGAAGGTGCCAATAGTATGTTGAGAATCTGATCTTCATTTTTTACCATGTAAGTGTGCATTTGATGTTTTTAAGTGGAAATTAAGCGGTATAATACTATTGGTGGCCTTTTCTTCTGGTGGCATTGCTGGGAGCCTGTGGAGTTGGTGGAATATCATTTGGAGATATTCCCTTAAAGAGTATTGCGAGGAGGAGACCTAGAGGAGAGGGAGTCTGTACCAAAGCGCTTGAGACCTTATCTCATAAGGGGTCACATAGTATTTGGTGGGTATTACTCACAAAGGGTGAGATGGAAGGAGTTGTTGATGCATGAGCACTATTATGAGTAAAGCGAAAAACTGTGATTTGGAAGAAGCACATAATTGGAAGCACTTTTAAAGGAGGCACATTATTATACATTTGCACAGGAAGAGAATACAGTACATATGTGAACTGGAGTTATGGGCATTGCACTGGAAGCACTTTGAAGTATTGTGTAAAGCAGTGGCCATCAACCCTGTCCTCAGGGCCCACTAACAGGCCAGGTTTGCAAGATAACTGAAATACATCACAGGTGATATCATTTGCTGCTCAGTGATTGCAGTATTCTAGTCTGCATCTCCCCAAGGTAATACTTAAAATCTGGCCTGTTAGGGCTCTTTCACACGGGGCGGATCAGTCATGATCCGCCCCGTGAACACCCGCTTGCTCAGCGAGGATCGCTCCGCCGATCCCCGCTGAGCAGGAAGATGACAGGTCCATCGCTGCACGCTGAGCAGCGGCGGACCTGTCAGAGCGCCGCTCTCCCCTATGGGGGGATTGGATGATGACAGACCGTAGTGTCCGTCGTCACCCGATCCGATCCGAAAACGGATGGAAAAGTAGGTTTTTCCTCCGTTACACTTTTCGGATTGGAGCGGGTCGGATGTCAGCGGACATGTCACCGCTGACATCCGGCGCTGCATAGGGATACATGTATGTCCGTTTTTCATCCGAAAACGGAAGGATGAAAAACGGACATACGGATCGTCCATGTGAAAGAGGCCTTAGTGGGCCCCCGAGGACAGGGTTGATCACCACTGCTGTAATGAATTAATGAAATGTAGTTTACTGTATGTTTTGGATACCATTAATGTTTTTGGGAGTGGTAATCCAAAGAGCGCTGTGATTATATTAATTTTGTTCTAGTTTATTAATTTTAGCACTAGGTTTTATTTATTTATTTATAGTATTTTTTCCTAATTTAGCAGACCACAACACATAGATGGTTCATTAGATGGTACATGGGGCTGCGCTGTCCAGGTGCATTGGGGGTAACATTCATAATGAAAGACACTGCAATGCAATGCACCATTTTTCGTACATTGTGGTGATGCATTTGTGAAAATGGACCCTCAGAGTCAAGCATTTAAAAGCCAATGTCTATTGTGAACTGTGCGTGAACTGTCCTGTCTGGAGTTCTCAATCTAACGCTCCCCCCCCCCCCCCCCACCTCCTCCGTGATCTGATTGCTGCACATTATTAGCTCACTTGAGCCGAAATAATAAGCCTCTCCGTATGATAACACGTTCTGATATAGACCTGGCCGGAGTATCTTTGTACTGCAGATTCTGTAGAGCTCATATTCCCAATAATGACTGCTGTAATCCATAACATCACTGTCCTTGGTGATACTCTGCTGATGGCACTTAACGCTGTCCTCAGGGACCCCTGACAGGGTTAAGACTTGTCCATTTGGATTCAGATAACCGTATCAGTGTATCCAGGGTTGCTATGGGCACCAGAGGACTAATCCATGAGCTGCTGGTTTATATCTGTCCTAGTGCAGTCGTGCAGAATGAGGCCCTTATCACCTTTTTCATCAATTTTATTTTATTATTTTTTCTAGATATACTGTGCTTTTCACTTGGCTTGCATAAGTAAACTGAGGTCAGAACAGTGAAGCATATTTGATGGCTGGCACGCAAAAGGGAGAGATTGCCAGAGGCTGTCACTGCACAGTAATTAAATGTATATAACCTTATTACATTTTTTAGCTGTTTGTGTTCTTTTAACGCAGACTGGCAGAAGACAGGCGCAGCCATGTATGTAATGGACCAAGTATCGCTCGTTGCCAACCTGTGCAGCTTACGATGGTGTCAGCGGGGAGCGCGGAGATGTGGGCAGGGGCTCAGGGTCTCTAAATACTAAGCCGGACTTCAGGCTTCCTCCGATATGCTCTGATCTAAAGGGATCTATTGACGATGGAGGATTGATTCTACAGGTTTTTAACTGGATCAGGCAAAAAAAATGTCTGTGGTCTCCTTCAGAACCCATCAGTTCTATTAAAATGTTTCTTATCAATTTTTAGTACGGCCACTTGTAACACTCACCCCCAAAGAGGGCCGCTGATTTGTCCCAGGTTCTTATCCTAGATAGTGCAGCAGCGACCAGGCACACCGCGACAGTCACTCTTTTGGCTCAATCAACAGTCTAGGGCAGGGGTAGGCAACCTTTCAGAAGTTCAGCTCTACCTGGATAACATGAAGGAAAGCAAAGATCCACAGGGGGGAGGGGTGTTACTAGGCGGCGCCCTTAAAAATATAAAACTATCAAGCTCCCAATAAAAAGACGGTATAAAGAATGCAAAATGTGTCACAGTAGTGTCCTCTGCCTCCCTTTACATCACCCCCACAGTAGTGTCCTCTGCCCCTCTGCCCCCCCCCAATAGAAATGTCCTCTGTCCCCTTCACATCACCCTCCCACTGTAGTGTCCCCTGCCCCCCATAGCAGTGTCCTCTGCCTCCCCTCCCTCCACAGTAGTGTTCTGTACCCCCCGAACGCAGTATCTTCTGCCCCCTTATATCACCCCCCCTCACACTGTAGTGTCCTCTCCCGCTTCCACAGTAGTGTCCTGTACCCCCCCAATGCAGTATCCTCTGCCCCCCTTCACCCCCCCCGTAGTGTTCTCTGCCCCCTCCCCTCCCAGTAGTGTCTTGTACTCCCCCCAAAACAGTGTCCTCTGCCCCCTTCGCATCAGCCCCCCCCCCACTGTAGTGTTCTCTGCCCCCCTACCAGTGTCCTCTGCCCCCCACAAATAGTCCTCTGCCCCCTGAAAACAGTGTCCTCTGCCTCCCCTCCCTCCACAGTAGTGTTCTGTACCCCCCGAGTATCTTCTGCCCCCTTATATCACCCCCCCTCACACTGTAGTGTCCTGTACCCCCCCAATGCAGTATCCTCTGCCCCCTTCACCCCCCCCCCCCGTAGTGTCCTCTGCCCCCTCCCCTCCCAGTAGTGTCCTGTACTTCCCCCAAAACAGTGTCCTCTGCCCCCTTTTGCATCAGCCCCCCCCCCCCCACTGTAGTGTTCTCTACCCCCCTACCAGTGTCCTCTCCCCCCCTACAAATTGTCCTCTGCCTCCCCATCCCCCAAAACAGTATGCTCTGCCCATTTCTCATCACATTCCACCCCCTCTTCCCCCACTGTAGTGTCCTCTGTCCCCTCTCCAATGGGAGCGGGAGCTGCTGGAGTTAACATTTCATAAAAACAAGCTGGTGTTTAGTTTCTAGGACCGCCTAGCAACCGATCACTGACGCAGCTCCTGCCCCAGTATCCTCTGTCCCCCTTCACCCACCCCCCGTAGTGTCCTCTGCCCCCTCCCCTCCCAGTAGTGTCCTGTACTCCCCCAAAACAGTGTCCTCTGCCCCCTTCGCATCAGCCCCCCCTACTGTAGTGTTCTCTACCCCCCTACCAGTGTCCTCTGCCCCCCACAAGTTGTCCTCTGCCCCTGAAAACAGTGTCCTCTGCCTCCCCATCCCCCAAAACAGTATCCTTTGTCCATTTCTCAACATTCCACCCCCTCTCCCCCCCCCCCTCCACTGTAGTGTCCTCTGTCCCCTCTCCAATGGGAGCGGGAGCTGCTGGAGTTAACATTTCATAAAAACAAGCTGGTGATTCGTTTCTAGGACCGCCTAGAAACCCATCACTGACGCAGCTCCTGCCCCAGTATCCTCTGTCCCCCTTCACCCACCCCCCCGTAGTGTCCTCTGCCCCCTCCCCTCCCAGTAGTATCCTGTACTCCCCCCAAAACAGTGTCCTCTGCCCCCTTTGCATCAGCCCCCCCCCCACTGTAGTGTTCTCTACCCCCCTACCAGTGTCCTCTGCCCCCCAAAAATTGTCCTCTGCCCCCTGAACACAGTGTCCTCTGTCTCCCCATCCCCCAAAACAGTATCCCCTGTCCATTTCTCATCACACCTGAGGTGTGAAGGTGTTTGAATGGGGAGTTCTGAGGTTTGAAGGTAGAGTAATTAAGGAGATTTGAGGTGTGAAGGTATAGGAATTGGGGTGATCTGAGGTATGAAGGTGCAGGAATTGTGGCTGATCTGAGGTGTGAAGGTCCAGGGATTGGGGTGATCTGAGGTATGAAGGTGCAGGAATTGTGGCTGATCTGAGGTGTGAAGGTCCAGGGATCGGGGTGATCTGAGGTGTGAATGTGCAGGAATTCGGGTAATTTGAGGTGTCAAGGTGTAGGAATTAGGGAGATCTGAGGTGTGAAGGTAGAGTAATTGGGGTGATCTGAGGTGTGAAGGTGTATGAATTTGGGTTGATCTAAGGTCAGCAGTGAACTCCCTCTATACTCTATCCAAAATGAAAAAAAATATGTTTTGCCTTCAGTTTTACTTTAATGTGGAAAGGGTTGATGGCCCCCATGGGTTAGAACCTTTGTCAGGTTTTTATTGCTGCCTGTGTCCCTGCTGGAGAAATTCACTCCTCTAATTGTCCTGGTGACCAATGTTTCTGAGACAAAAAGTGAGAAGAAATCCAAAAATTTAGAATTGTCATCAGAGCAATCGTGGGGTGGGCACATTTTTATTTTTTGCACCTTGGAGCTGTCAGTCAGGCAGGAGCGGCTCTTTAATGCTAGTATCATAGATCCCAGCAGCAGAAGATGATCAGGGGTGCCCACATTAGGGGGAAGGGGGACAGTTTGTCATCTTCGCCCTGGGCACTGGGTGAACTTGTCCCAGCAACAACCTCCTGCAATGGTTCAGATTACAAAAGGGCCACCACCTTAGCGTACAGGCAATAGACAAAGATTCATAAGGCCTCTATTTGTCGGGTCTGTAATACCTAGTTCCAGATAACAACTTCAAAGCATGCAAATGTGAAAATGTAAAATCTCCTTTGCTTCAAATACAGCTCTGATCAATCCTCGGACAGATTATTCTTCCAACTTGAATGTATAAAACAAAGACGAAGTCTAATTTCTAATCCTTCTCTCCACATTGTGTCTGAGGATACCTTTGAATCCCTCTTCATGAGCTTTCCAGATACTCTTTAACTGGCAGTTTTGGGGTCGGATTGGGTTTTAATTTCAAGCTGGTTAAATTGATAATTCATTGCTTGAGAATTATTTCTAAGATACGTCCTTTGTAAAGGAACCATGACCTCAAAAACTTTCTTTTCTTGAAGGGTAACTACATTTTTTTAATGGGTTGATGAAGGACTGGTAGTAACATTAGCAGCATTGTAAATGTTTTTTATATTTCTTTGCTCACTTATACACATAGTAGCTTTGTATACACTACATGGACACCTGACCATCAAACTTATATGAGCTTGTTGGACATCCCATTCCAAAACCATTCTTGGAGTTGATTAAAAATTCGTATCAGCACAGAGTGTTACTGTGGATACGACACTTTTGTAGAAATTGCCACGTCCCGATAATTTTAGATTGTTTAGAGAATGGATTTTTGGATGATGGACTTTGTAGGCATAACACAGCTATATATTAAAAATATATTTATTACAAAAGATAAAATCAAGAAAATTAAACAAAATTTCATAGATTATTCACAAAACGTGCATATGAGCATAGACAATGCACCACCTACGTATTTCATATAGAATAATAACAATCAAAAGATCGGAGGACCAAACAGATCACTCTACTGTATTAAAAACACTACCTCTTCAATTCTTTTAATACTGTAGAGTGATCTGTTTGGTCCTCCGATCTTTTGATTATTATTATTCTATATGCATGTAGGTGGTGAGTTGTCTATGCTCATAGGCACATTTGGTGAATAATCTATGACCTTTTGTGTAATTTTCTTGATTTTATCTTTTGTAATAAATATATTTTTAATATATATCTGTGTTATGCCTACAAAGTCCATCATCCAAAAATCCATTCTGTAAACATTCATGGAGTTGGTCTCCTTCTGTGGCTATAACTATCTCCACTCTTCAGGAAAGTCTTTCCAGAATTTTGGAGCCCCGTCAGCCAGAAGAGTATGTATTAGGTCAGGTATTGACGTTGGATGAGAAGACCAGAGTCGCAATTGGCATTCTAATTCATCCCAGTAGGGTTGAGGTCAGGGCTTTGTGCAAGCCACTTGAGTTTCTCCACTCCAAACTCATCAAACCATGTCTCTGTGCTTTCCAAAAGATAGAGAGCTTGAGGGGCTGTCTAAACCCATTTGTCCCTCTTCCCTCCTCAGTTGTCCCTTTAACCACCTGCCCGCCGCTCACAGAAAATTTACTGCGAGCGGGCGATGTGCAGACACAATCACAAACCAGTATGTCATGGCCCTTTCTTCAGGGTTCAGGGCGCGCATGTGTGCGCCCCCTGCCAACCCGTGCTATGATTGGACACAGCACATGTTTGGCAGCAGGTTTCAGCCAATGATTTGGGTTGAAATCAGCTGATCGGCTGTATCCAATCAGACACAGAGTTCTGTGTGCATAGGAAAAGTGATCTGGCTGTTTCTTCTTCCAGAAAATCAGGGAGAAAAAACAGCTAGATAGTAAAGTAAAAGCAGCACACATTACACGTTGTCAGGCACACAGTTAACCCCTTGGTGGACCTAGATGTTAACCCCTTCCCAGCCAGTGTCATTAGTACAGTGTCAGTGTACAGTATTAGCACTGATCACTTTATTAGTGTCACTAGCGACGTCAGTGTCAGTTAGTGACCATCCTAGCCAGTGTCTATTAGTGCCAGACTGCCCGCCACCCTATCACAGTCCCACTATAAGTCACTGATAACCGCCATTACAGTATAGGATCTATAACTGCATAAATTCCAGTCTATATACCATAGTTTGTAGACGCTATAATTTTCACTAGGGTTGCACCGATACCACTTTTTACAGAGTGCGAGTACCGATACTTTTTTTTCAAGTACTTGCCGATACCAATTACCGATACTTTTTTTAATGTTATATGACAGTAGCACTAATATGCAGTACTGATGACGTGTGGACTGTCAGTAATTTTTTATTTTTAGTTCATTTATTTTTTACAGTTTTTATTTTTTACAATTGTTTTTTTTATTATTTTTTACATTTTTTATTTTTTTGGGGGGGGGGGGGGTGGCAGTGTTTTTTTTTTTATTTTGTTTTTTATTATTTTTACAATTTTACTTTTAAATATTTATTAAAATTTTTCCTGTTTTTTAAATTTTTTATCAACCTTGTTGGGGGGGGGGGGGGGGGGAGTTAGTGAGATATAAGGGGTCTAAACAGACCCCTGACATCTCCCCTTTGAGACAAAAAAAGGGACTGAGGACAGATATTCCCCAGTCCCTTTCTCAGCAGCCTCAGCTGCATTGGAGATGAATGGACAGGAGACAGAGGCTCTTGTCTATTCACAAACTGAAGCATCATAAACACAGTCTACAATGCTCAGTTATGAATGCATTCAGAAAAGGAAAAGGAAGGAGCCGGTAAATGACAGACTTACTGGCTCCTTCCTCCGCTCTCCATCCTGACATTATCCGGGACAAGGGGGACTGGAGGAGGACAGAGGGTGACCGGAGGAGCACCGGAACAACAGGGAGGAGGACACGAGGGGGAATGGAGCAGCATGGAGGAGGACATGGAGGGGGACCGGAGGGGTACACAGAGGGGTACCGGAGCAGCATGGAGAAGGACACAGAGAGGGACCGGAGCAGCATGGAGGAGGACACAGAGGGGGGCCAGAGGAGGTCACAGGGGACAGTCGGGGGTGATCAGTGCGGCGGTGGAGGCCGTTACAATCACCGATCTCCCTGTATAGATTTCAATAAAGCAGCTGACAGCCACGAGAGGAAGAGGCGGAGAAGCGGCTGTCAGCTGCTTTATTGAAATCTATAGAGGGAGATCGGTGCTTGTAACGGCCCCCACCACCTCACCATTCACCCCTGACTACCCAGGCATCAGATTAGGCATCAGAGAATTTGCATGAGTACAAGTACTCGTACAAATGCTTGGTATCGGCACCGATACTAGTATCGTCATCGGTGCAACCCTAATTTTCACACAAACCAACCATTATACACTTATTGAGATTTTTTTTTTTTTACCAAAGACATGTAGCAGAATACATTTTGGCCTCAATTCATGACGGAATTAGATTTTTTTTAAATTGGATATGTTTTATAGCAGAGATTAGAAAATATTGTTTCTTTCAAAATGTTCTGTCTTTTTTTGGGTTATATAATAAAAATAAAATAAAAAACCCAGTGGTGATTAAATACCACCAAAAGAAAGCTCTATTTGTGTGAAAACAACTATATAAAATTAATTTAGGTACAGTGTCGCATGAATGCACGATTGCCAGATCAAGTAGCACAGTGCTGAATAGGAAAAAATTCTCTGGTCATGAATGGGGAAAAACCTTCTGGGGATCAAGTGGTTCTGATATGATGAACGGCTTAACTACTAAACATGTCACTTTCTACTAAACCTTTCAGCCAACCTCTAAATTATTACATTTGTTATTTTGATTTTCCAGTAAGTAATGGTAAAAAAAGAAACACTTTATTAATTATTCATGGTCTGCATGTATAGGGGTCTTCCCGTTGCCCAGATTTTTTATGCTAAAAGGTAGCCATCTAACTTCAGAATTTTAGGAGGTATATTTTATGGACCTGGGTTTGTGCACCCAAACTCAATAATTTGTAGGGTTGTCAAAATATGGCCATATACAAATAGATGCCAACTGTAACAGATTTGCCAGGACAGTCTCACATCTCTTTCTTCAGGCTGTGTCCCGGGTTGTACATCACCCTTATTTGAGTCATTGAGCATGCACATTCATAAAAGGGTATTTAGCTGAAGGGATCCCGCATAATTTAGAAATGGGTCTACCCAGAAAGTAGACAAGACTTCGGTGGGAACATCCTTAAAGTGAGCATGATCTGGGGAGGACAGTCCGGAATGGGGTGGCATATCAAGTGGGGGGCCTTGGGTTACAATAGTGTTGTGCCGATAATGGTATCGGTGTCGATACTAAGCATTTACATGAGTACTCATGCAAATGCTCCAATACTAAAACTGATACCTTCAAGTCCGCAGACTGAAAACGCCAACTTTATGGAGAGAGACGCAGGAGGATGTCGCATGAGGGTACGGCAGTGTGAGACGTGACATCCAGATCGAAAAAGTGCTGGAAAGGGCTCTCCCACTAGACAATAAGGGCACGGGCAGGTTGGCTGGGCGTTATGTGTAAAAAATAAATGCATCCAAGGGCAATGATTGATTTTATGTTTGCTGGTCTACCACTACACCACCACTAAACTGTCACATGACACTAAAAATAGATATTGGTAAATGGTATCGGCTAATACTTGCGAAAAAGTATCGGTACTCGTACTTGGTCTTAAAGCTGATATCGGTGCATCCCTAGCCTTGGGAAGGGGTGAAAGTGTCCCAGGGACTGGAACGGACTTGTTGGTAAATGTGCTACGTAGTGTATGACAGTGGCCTCCAAACTGCAGCCTGGGGGCCGGATGTGGTCCTTTGCTTGCCTTTATCTTGCCAAAATCCATACTAGACCCTTATCTGAGCATGCGGCCCAGCAGGTCAGGAAGGGAGGGGATGAGTGAACGCCCCACCTGAACCATACCAGGTCAAAAGTCCTCAACATAAGTGGGGTGCTTTGGGGCGGGGTGCTCTGCATGTTGATGGAGACAAGGGCCTCTTCTCTACAACCCTGGCTGGTGGTTGTGGGGATCTGCTGGCAGGGGGGGTTTAACAGAATCTGGAAGCCCCTTTAACAAGTGACAGTATCCCACAAAGGTATTGGTAAATGTGCCACATAGTGTATGAAATTGGTCTCCCAACTGCAGCCCAGGGGCCGGATGTGGCCCTTTGCTTGCCTTTATCTGGCCCTTGGGACACTTTTCTACCAACTGACACTAATGATGGCACACCATTGCCCCACTGACATCAAAAAAGGCGCTATTCTTTTCATTCTTAGAGAGTTTGGAGACCCCTGGTGTATGATGCATTCAGTAGGAAATATTTTAATTTTGCTTGTTGACATGGTGGATGCACAGACAGAGCTTTGAGGAGTTTAGAAACAAGTGGGTGTACAGTCCAACTGCATTGACCCATAACAATTTTAAACAGCCTTACTCTCTAAGCGAGATTCGCCCACAGCTGCCTAGCCATCTACCTAATAAAAAATACTTTCAAGAACCGGTGGCACACTCCTCCGTGTTCTGCGCTCCGTGAAATTCAAAGATTCTTTTTTTTTTTTTTTTAATCATGTGTGCGTTTCCCACAGATATATAATCATGGGTAAAAAAAAAAAAAATAAACCTCAGAAAGGATGTTGATTGCTTTCATATCAGCTGCTCCCAGAGAAAAGGAGGGAAAAAAAACTGAATTAGACTCGTCCAGCGTTTTCTGAAGGCTTGAAATGCGAAAAATATAATTGGAGGTAAAGGAGGTGGCGAGCGGAGGCATTAAATGAAGCCATCACTGATAATTATTCCTGTTCAAAGGATAAATTAACCCTTTACCAAACTAGAATCTAGCATAAAATAAGTAGGAGAGTAATGTTATCTATGCGGAGTGTGTTTAAAATGTGTTATGTTTGTCATGCCCTTACGTGCGTAAATGTCATTAGTGGCCATATGGTTTTTTTTCCAAGCAAGCTATCAACATAATAAGGTGCCTACTGCATATGCATACCGCCCATGACATGTATTGAGTTGTTGCAGTGATAACCTTGAAAAGTTAAGGTTAAATTTTATATATATACATACACACAGTATATATAAGAAGAATTCCCTAGCTAATACTCAATTCCTAAGTTCACATCTATGCAGGTGTTTTTTGTGGTACGTTTTGTGTTTTTGAACACGCATTTTCACTGTTGTTTTTATGGGTTTTCGATGCTTTTTGCATTTTTTTGGGCTAATAGGAAAGTATGACAGTTCTGTTCATGGAGTACTAAGTATAAAATTGATGCGCTTTAAATAAATAGTGCACAATATGCTGCTACGACTAAGCTAAAATCCAGGAATAAAAAATGCATACATGTGAATAAAATAGATAAATAATTATGGTGCTAATACATGTGTTAAAATAGCCAAAATAAATCTTCAAATTGTGATGTGACGGTGAATATAAATAAATAATAATGACACTCAGATTACAATGTCCAGATAGAGATAAATAGTGGGGGAAAGTAAAAATAATTAAACAGTTCCTTCCCTTAATCCAGATTGATTGACTCACTGGGTTAGATCGTTTGTATCAGGATATTTAGTTTTTCTCGGATCCCACTTTAGCCATAATAGTGCTGATGATTCGGCTCTCAGGATAAAGGTTTTATGCAAAGCAAGCAAAGAAAAAATAGATCATTGTGCAGTGAACTTACTAGATAGTGCACAAGCAAAACAGGGACAAGAGATACACTCACAAACTCCCGGTCTATTAGAAGCATTCAACTATGCAGATTGCAGTCAGCCGCTGTGGACGAAGTTTCCCATAGAGAAACAGCTGCTGTTAACCTTCAGGTGTATTGCAGCACTGAACGTCCTAAGCTCCTCCTGAAGGGAGGAGCTTAGGACGTTCAGTGCTGCAATACACCTGAAGGTTAACAGCAGCTGTTTCTCTATGGGAAACTTCGTCCACAGCGGCTGACTGCAATCTGCATAGTTGAATGCTTCTAATAGACCGGGAGTTTGTGAGTGTATCTCTTGTCCCTGTTTTGCTTGTGCACTATCTAGTAAGTTCACTGCACAATGATCTATTTTTTCTTTGCTTGCTTTGCATAAAACCTTTATCCTGAGAGCCGAATCATCAGCACTATTATGGCTAAAGTGGGATCCGAGAAAAACTAAATATCCTGATACAAACGATCTAACCCAGTGAGTCAATCAATCTGGATTAAGGGAAGGAACTGTTTAATTATTTTTACTTTCCCCCACTATTTATCTCTATCTGGACATTGTAATCTGAGTGTCATTATTATTTATTTATATTCACCGTCACATCACAATTTGAAGATTTATTTTGGCTATTTTAACACATGTATTAGCACCATAATTATTTATCTATTTTATTCACATGTATGCATTTTTTATTCCTGGATTTTAGCTTAGTCGTAGCAGCATATTGTGCACTATTTATTTAAAGCGCATCAATTTTATACTTAGTACTATTTGTTTGGTTATCTGATCACCCTATATTGATAGCAGCTTTAATTTACTGATTTTATTATAGCACTAACTATATTGGTTTATATATATTTTTAGCACAATTTATTTATATCACACATATCTATCCACATCAGCGCTTGGTTTTTATTTAATTTTATTTAATTTTTTTCTGTTCATGGAGTGTGACTTTGATGCGTGTAAGGGTTAAAGATAGGGTTAGGGTTAAAGTTAGTTAGGTTTAGGGTTAGAGTTAGATTTAGCGTTAATCATTAGGGTTTGTAGTAATCATTAGGGTTTGCGTTTCTATCCTAACAATTACTAACTGTAACCCTAACTCTAATCCTATCTCTAACCATAACGCTAAACATAAATCTTACTCTACCTCTAAATCTAACCTTAACTCTAATCCTATCTCTTACTCTACTCCTAAATCTAAATCTAACCCTAACTCTAACCCTAACTCTTGCTCTAACCCTAAGGCTCGATTCACACAGGGGCAACACGACTCTGACTGCGACTTTGCGAGGCGACCTGGACACGACCTGAGGGCGACACCACAACGCGACTTGGGGCGACTTACAAGGCGACTTCAAGTCGCCTCCAGGACAGGCGACTTTCCAGTGGCCAATCAAACAACAATCAGCTCTGTGGGAGGGAGCGGGGAGGGAGGGGTTTGCTTGAGAAAACCATCTTCTCTTCCTGTATTGTTGCTTCAGTTAAGACACGATCCGACTTTGGAGGCGACTTCCATTGAAATCAATGGGTACAAGTTGCCTAGAAGTCAGATTGAAGTAGTACAGGAACCTTTTCTGAAGTCGGAGCGACTTCAGTAGCGTACATTAAGACGGCTCTCATTCACTTGAATGGAATTTCTGATGTCGAACGACTTGGGGCGACTTGAGGTCTGACAAGTCGGATCCCAAGTCGCGGTAGTGTGAACCGGCACTTACCCTAACTCTAATGCCACGTACAGACGATCGGAATTTCCGACAACCAAACCGTGGATTTATTTCCGACGGATGTTGCCTCAAACTTGTCTTGCATACCCACGGTCGCACAAATGTTGTCGGAAATTCCGAACGTCAAGAACGCGGTGACGTACAACACGTACGACGAGCCGAGAAAAATGAAGTTCAATAGCCAGTGCGGCTCTTCTGCTTTATTCCGAGCATGCGTGGACTTTTGTGCGTCGGAATTGTGTACACACGCTCGGAAGTTACGACAACGGATTTTGTTGTCGGAATATTTGAGATCCTGCTCTCAGACATCTGTTGTCGGAAATTCCGACATGAAATGTCCGATGGAGCCTACACGCGGTCGGAAATTCCGACAACAAGCTCACATCATGTCGTTTGTTGTCGAAAATTCCGATCGTCTGTACTCTGCATAACTCTAATCCTATCTCTAACCATAACTGTAACCCTAACCCTAAATCTAACCCTAACGCTAATCCTATCTCTAACCATAACTTTAAACATAACGCTAACGCTTAACCCTAACTATAATCCTAACTCTTACTCTAACCCTAACTCTTATCCTATCTCTAACCATAACTATAATCCTAACCCTAAATCTAACCCTAACTCTAATGCCCCGTACACACGGTCGGACTTTGTTCGGACATTCCGACAACAAAATCCTAGGATTTTTTCCGACGGATGTTGGCTCAAACTTGTCTTGCATACACATGGTCACACAAAGTTGTCGGAAAATCCGATCGTTCTGAACGCGGTGACGTAAAACACGTACGTCGGGACTTTAAACGGGGCAGTGGCCAATAGCTTTCACCTCTTTATTTATTCTGAGCTTGCGTGGCACTTTGTCCGTCGGATTTGTGTACACACGATCGGAATTTCCGACAACGGATTTTGTTGTCGGAAAATTCTATATCCTGCTCTCAAACTTTGTGTGTCGGAAAATCCGATGGAAAATGTGTGATGGAGCCCACACACGGGCCTATCACACATTTTCCGTCTGAAAATCCGACCGCGTGTACAGGGCATAACCCTAACTCTAATCCTATTTCTAACCATAACTCTAACCATACCTCTAACCCTAACTCTAACCCTAACTCTAATCCTATCTCTAACCATACCTCTAACCTTAACTCTAATGCAGCGTACACATGGGCGGGCTTTTCGACCGGACTGGTCTGACGGTCTATCCAACGGACTTTCGGCGGACTTCCGACGGACTTTCCCAAAGAACGGACTTGCCTACACACGATCACACCAAAGTCCGACGGATTCGTACGTGATGACGTACACCGGACTAAAATAATGAAGTTCATAGCCAGTAGCCAATAGCTGCCCTAGTATCGTTTTTTGTTACAGACGAGCGGACTTTTCGGATTCCAATCCGTCGGAAAGACTTGAAACATGTTTCAAATCTAAAGTCCGTCAGATTGTTGACCGAAAAAGTCCGCTGCAGGTCTGATGGAGCCCACACACGGTCTGATTGTCCGCCGGATTCAGTCCATCGGACCAGTCTGGTCGAAAAGTCCGCCCGTGTGTACACGGCATAACTCTAACCCTAACTCTAATCCTATCTCTAGCCATACTCTAACCATAACGCTAAACATAACGCTAACGCTTAACCCTAACTCTAGCCCTTAACCTTACCCTAACATTTAACCCTAACCCTAGCCCTTAACCCCAAACCTAGCCCTTAAACCTAAACCTAACATGTGACTTTGGACACATAAATGTTACTGCACTACTTGCATGCAACTTTGATGCCACTTGAGTGCCAGAGAGTGTAAAGTCGCATCAAAGTTACACTCCATGAACAGAACTGTGATACTTTCCTATTAGGCAAAAAATAAAAATGCATCAAAAGCGCAACACTTGCGTTTTTGGTGCAGATCCATTGAAGTCTATTACACGCAAAACGCAATCTGCTGCGGAAAAAAAAGTCCCTGACTCATTCCAAAAACGCCCTGGCTCAAAACGCACAGATATAAACTAGATCCATGGGAAACCCTGTTGATTGGACTGTAGTGTGTTTCCGCAAAACGCACTAAAAAAATGCATAGGTGTGAACCAAGGGTAAAAGAAGAATTCCAGGTATGGATATTTTTACATAGTTACATTGGTCCTGCATGGACCATTGTAAATATGTGTAGTGCCCTCTGGTCAGGCTTCTAGGCTACATTTACTTTTGGCTTCACTACAGACAGCGGAGCCGTGATCTGTTGTTTCTGTCTGGTCAGGGCTTCTTAGCTGGGTATTTGATTTCTCCTACCTGCCTCTGCGAGAAGCGTCCAGAATATAGGGCAGCAAGAGTTGGATATCTCCTAATGAATATTACCCTGAATACATGCGCCGTGACGTCATCGGCTAGAGCCAATGTGAATTTCTCCTAAGCGGCGCAGGTTTAGGAGATTTTGATTGTACCTGCAGGTAAGGCTTACTATAAGCCTACCTGTAGGTACAAATTTTAAATCACAGTTTACTACCATTTTAAAGTGGAATTCCAGTTTAGCCATAACTACAGTAAAATTGAAATCCTACTTTGATTGAAAAAAAAAAAGGCCCACTTTAAATTATAGCATAAAATACAGAGATTTGTAGATTATCAGTTAGAATGAGCAAACACTAAGGGGTCTATTTGCATTACAAAGAAGCAGTGACGGAATGTCACCGTAATTTTTCTATGAGGTTAATGCCTGCATAGTTAGCTCCATCTAGTGGGCAAAATGCAGTATAATTTTTTGAAATAACTCAATAAGAAAACTATACCTCATTTTGGCCACTAGATGGCACTGATGATGCAGGCATTAATCTCTTTTTATGGCAAAGTTTGGCTCAGCTTGTGAAAGTGCTTCTGGCATTCCAGCAACAAATGTCTTTATAAATTGACCCTTTAATGTGTAATTACTCTGCCTTCCTTAACTGCTTCAGGTCCGCCCTATGGCAGCATATATATGTGATCTGACACCTCTGGGTAGAGGGCGCGCATATGTGGCTCGCTTCTGATGCGATTACACACAGAGGAAGCCGATCGGCCTGTGCCGGGTACTCGATGTCCTCTGGTACCCGCCGATCGTTACAGAGGCAGAACTGAGATCTGCTGATGTAAACAAGGCAGATCGCCATTCTGACAGGAGGGAAGGGATGGATCCTGTGTCCCTGCAAAGCAGGGAATAAATTCCATCTCTTCCCCTAGTAAAAGCACCTCACAGTACAGCAAAACACTGGCTAGGCACACAGTTAACCCTTCGATTGCCCTTAATGTTAACCCCTTCCCAGCCAGTGTCATTGATACAGTGACAGCGCATATTTCTTAGCACTGATCCCTATATTAACCACCCCCCCCCCCCCCTTCCTGTACCAGGCCACCTTTTGCGATATGGCACTGCGTTGCTTTAACTGACAATTACGCGGTCGTGCGATGCTCTACCCTAATACAGGTCGTGTCCTTTTTTCCCCACAAATAGCTTTCTTTTGGTGGTATTTGATCACCTCTACGGTTTTTATTTTTTGTGCTGTAAACAAAAATAGATCTATAATTTTGAAAAAAAAAAATATTTTTTACTTTCTGCTATAAAACATATCCAATAAAAAAAATGTAAAAAAAATCGAATTTCTTCATCAATTTAGGCCAATATGTATACATACTGCTACATATTTTTTGGTAAATCAGGGCAAATCTGACCCCAAGTGACACTAATACAGCAATGGGTGCTAAAAAAAATGCACTGTCACTGTACTAATGACACTGGCAGGGAAGGGGTTCACATCAGGGGCGATCAAAGGGTTGATTGTGCTCCCTGGGAGTGCTTTCTTACTGTGGTGGGGGAGGTGCTTTGACTGGGGGAAGAAGCAGAAACACAAGATCTCTGAATTCTTTACTAGCAGAGCGGCTATCTGCCTCGTTTACATAGTCAGATCGCGGTTCTGCCTCTCTCGGAACGATTGCCAGGTTCCCGGCGGACCTCGGGTCCACCAGACCCACTGATTGGCTCCAGACCCGAAGATAAAAAATCACGTACAGGTAGGTGATTTTTGCACTTAAGGGCCACCCTGCCGCAGTATATGTACATGGGGTGGTCCTTAAAGAGGAACTGCAGTCTGCTCACATAATTTGTAATAAAAAATTTTTTGCCATTCTGAAGCTTCCCTCCAGCCACTTTGTATATTATTTTATATACTGTGATTCTGTACTTGCCAAATATGCTGCAGAAATCTCCCTCCACTGAGTCTGGCTGCAGCCATTTTAACTGTGGGCAGCTGAAGCTGCTGCCTGTTCACTTCCTGGATTTACACAGACACACAGAGGCACACCTCCAGCTCTGCAGCTCTCGTTGGCCCTCTTATGACTCACCCCCCCCTCCCTTCCTGGCAAACTCTCAGGAGAATGAGAGAAAGAGAGCTCTGCATGATGTCATAAGCCTAGGCTAATGACCAGACAAGAAACAGGAAGTGGGCTGTATAAGGTATTTACTGGCAGAAAAAAAAATGTTTTACTATCCAAACTTAAAACAACAAGGGCAGAAGATTTAATAGATGGAGAGACGAAAAAAATTACTGAAGGTCCACTTTAAGGGCCACCCTGCCACAGTATATGTACGTGGGGTGGTCCTTAGGCGGTTAATATCAAAAAGTTTTGAAAGTATCAGTTAGTGTCCGCCGCAATATCGCAGTCCTGCTATAAGTCACTGGTTGCCGCCATTACTAGTAAAAAAATAAATAAAAATAAATAAAAAAGATTCCATAGTGTGTAGACGCTATAACTTTTGCGCAAACAAATCAGTATACGCTTACTGGGATTTTTTTTTTTTACCAAAAACATGTAGCAGACTACATATTGACCTAAAGTGATGAAGATATTCCATTTTTTTTTCCATTTTTTATAGGATAAAAAAAAGTTAAAAACATTGTTTTTTTTTTGTTTTGTTTTTTTCAAAAAAGCACAAATAGCACAAAAAATAGAAAAAACGCAGAGGTGATCAAATACCACCAAAAGAAAGCTCTATTTGTGGGAAAATAAGGACATGAAGAGGTGAATTTACTAAAGGCAAATAGACTGTGCACTTTGCAAGAGCAGTTGCTCCAGAGCTTAGTAAATGAGAAGAAGCTCTGCTGACTTCCATCATCCAATTACGTGCAAGCAAATATGCAGTTCTTTTTATTTTCCTTGCACGTGATTGGGTACTCTTTGCAAACTGAAGCTTTACCGCATTTACTAAGCTCTGGAGCAACTGCACTTGGAGAGTGCAACTGCACTTTGCAAAGTGCACAGTCTATTTGCCTTTAGTAAATCAACCCCACATTGTGTTTGGGGACAACGTCGCACGACCGCGCAATTGTCAGTTCAAGTAACGCAGTGCTGTATTGTAAAAAAAAAATGGCCTGGTCATGAGGGGGAGGGGGGGGTAAATCTTCCGGAGGTCAAGTGGTTAAAGGACCATTGAGATAAAATATCAGTCACAAAGACATTGCATTGCTTTCAATTGGTATTGTGGGCAGTAAAGCGCAGCCACAGTATAGCATAGCTCCCAACTGTCCCGGATTTCGAGGGACTGTCCCTGATTTGGAGCAATGTCCCTCTGTCCCTCTTTCCTCCTCATTTGTCCCTCATTTTGGTCTGATCTATATAGATGTATATAAAATGCACTTTTTATCTATCAAAAAGTGTTCTCCAGCGCTAAACCTTTCATCTGAATTATAAATTGCTGCATTTGTACATTCCAAAAACCAATATAAAGGAATAATAGTGGTAAAAAAAGCACTTGTGGGTTTAATCAATCTTGTTTTTTTTTTTTGTACAATTCTCCTTTAAGGGGGCGTGGCAAGGGGTGTGTCCTATGCCTACATACGTTTGCAGATAGGTGTCCCTCATTCCCATCTCAAAAAGTTGGGAGGTACAGTGTAGCACCGCAAAGCAGGAAGCAGAGCCTGCCTATGTAATGAATAAATAAGCCCCCCCCCCCCAGTAAATATACCGCCCCCCCCTTTCCCGTAAATATACCGTATCAATACAAATTACACAGAGAAATACAATTTATAAAACACATTCATAACATTATTTACTTCAAGCTGTTTTCTTTTAAACGTATAGCTAAAAATTTATTGCAAACACTATACAACCCTGTTAAAACAAAGGCACATTAGGAGATGGTGGGGGGTAGACTTCTATTGACGGAGAGCTACTTTGGAGCAGCAGAGGAACGAATGAATCAAGCTGAGATCTGCTAGTAAATCTGTCTCATAAAATGTATCACCGCTCCTGTTTTTTAGCGCTGCCTTGCTGCGAGGCAAAGTTGATAATTCTCCCCCAGTGTGTCCTGGAATATGGATATAATACAATATATAACTTCTCTACCGACAATTATCTACAATACTTCCATGCTTCCCACGTAGTCTCATTTACCATTGATGGATCCTACCTTGTCAAGCTTAAAGCGCACTATACTCAACTTTAAACTTTAAAACAAAAAAAAAACATCCAGACCTCGCAAGGCTATTACTTTTATTAGTCAGTAAAATATTTTCTGTGCCCCTCTCTGATTTAGTTTCACTTAACCAACCTCGGAAGGATTTACCTCCCTTAATGACCAGGCCATTTTTTTTGTGATACGGCATTGCGTCACTTTAACTGACAATTGCGCTGTACTGACGTCCTTTTTTTCCCCCATAAATAGAGCTTTTTTTTTTGGTGGTATTTGATCACCTCTGCGTTTTTTTGGGGTTTTTTTTTTTTGCGCTATAAACAAAAAAGAACGACAATTTTGAAAAAAAAAATATATATATTTTTTTTACTTTTCGCTATAATAAATATCCCCAAGGGAAAAAAAATGTCTTCATCAGTTTAGGCCTATATGTATTCTTCTACTTTTTTTTTGTAAAAAAAAAAAAATCGCAAAAAGCATATATTGATTGGTTTGTGCAAAAACTATAGCTTCTACAAAATTGGGGCTATATTTATGGCATTTTTATTAATAATTATTTTTTTTTACTAGTCATGGCGGTGATGAGCGATTTTTAGCAGGACTGCGACATTGCGGAGGACAGATCGGACACCTACCTGACACTTTCTTGGGACCAGTGACATTTATACAGCGATCAGAGCTAAAAACAGCCACTGATTACTGTATAAATGTCACTGGCAGGGAAGGGGTTAACACTAGGGGGCGATCAAGGGGTTAAGTGTTCCCTAGGGAGGTGTTTCTTACTGTGGGGGGAGAGGACTGACTGAAGTAGAGAGAGATCACTAATCCTGATCACTAGGAACAGACGATCTCTCTCTACTTCCCTGACAGAACGGGGATCTGTTTGATTACATTGACAGATCCCCGTTCTGGCTTTCTGTGGAGCGATCGCGTGTGACCGGTGGAGATCGCGGCCGCCAGCCACACGTATTGGGTCCGGCGACATGTGCCTTCTATAGCCATTAAAGGGACCGCCGTACTGGTACGGTGATTTGCGCAGCCGAGCCAACCTGCCGCGGTATTACTGCGTACCTGGTACATCATTTGACTTCAATTGGTTTTACCGGGATGATGCCTACCATTTTTTAGAGCCGACGGTCGGCTCTTTTGTAATAGCAACTGGAGCGGCTAACATAGACTAACATATAGCTAACAGATCCCTCCATAAAGAGTACCTGTCACATCCCTATTGCTGTCACAAGGATGTGACATTTAAAATTTAGTGCAACAATTTAAAGCGACAGTGCAAAAAAAAAAAAAAAAAATTTAATAAAGTCAAAATTTTTAAAAAAATGTTTAAAGTGCCCCCGCCCCCCGTGCTAGCGCGCAAAGGCGAATGTATGCGTCGGTCCCGCACGCGTGCAAACACCGATCTTCTTACACATGTGAGTTATCGCTAGCGAACGTCAGATCATGGGCAGTAATTCTAGCACCAGACCTCCTCTGTAGATATAAAGTGGTAACCTGTAAAGGCTTTTAAAGCGTCGCCTATGGGTAATAAAATTGACAGCGTTTGTCTCCACTGTGCAGACGTGTGCAATTTTAAAGCTTGACATGTTTGGTATCTATTTATTCGGTATGACATCATCTTTTATATTTCACAAAAAAAATTGGGTTATGTATTCTGTTTTTTTTTTTTGTATTAAAATTTAAAAAAGTGTATTTTTTCCACAAAAATTGCGCTTGAAAAAATGCTGCGCAAATACCATGTGACATAAAAAATTGTAAAGCCCACCAATTTATTCTCTAGGGCCTCTGTCTCTATCTATCTATCTATCTATCTATCTATCTATCTATCTATCTATCTATCTATCTATCTATCTATCTATCTATCTATCTATCTATCTATCTATCTATCTATCTATCTACCTATCTATCTACCTATCTATCTATCTATCTATCTATCTATCTATCTACCTATCTATCGATAGATAGATATCCATATATATAGATATCTATATATATAATGTTTGGGGGTTCTAAGTAAATTTTAAGCAAAAAAAAAAAAAGGTTTTCACATGCATACAAAAAGTGCCAGAAAATGGGTGGTCTTCAATTAAGACATAGTCCGAGTTTGATAAGTTGTTTCCTGTTACACTCATATTGAGCCCCTATTCACAATAGAGTGTGGACAATCTTGGCTGATTTTGGAGAACGTTTGTACATGCATTTTCCAGGCTTTTTTACTGTAAGCTCCGGTGTTTTTGCTTTAACCAATGGTAACAGAGTTACCAGCAGGAGAGGCAAGAAAGTTTGTGAAAATGTTATTTTATTCAGACATTTTCAGGGCAACAATTGAATTCTAGAAGCCCATGGCTTTTTACAAGTGTAAAATTAAAACAAATATATCGCGCTGTCTCTTTAAATATTGAAGTAGCAGCCAGCACAGCAAAAGATCAGTTTGCAAAGTGAAAAATGGGTGAAAAGAAGCGTTATGGGCTGTCTTTACAATGAACTAGGACAGAGTATTTAAACACGGTGCATAATATAAATGAACACCTTGAAAGAATGAATGTACTTTAAGTGTATACAAAAATGAATGTACACTTTATCAAAAATTGAATGAAACAGTGCTCATATAGATTGTTGCAAAAAACATGAGAAAACCTGATAATCAATATAAGTATTGAGTAAACGTGACTCTAATGTGTAAAAAACACTCAGGTGAAAAGTAAAAAATAATAAGTAAAGCAAAAGTCCAAAAAGTGAAATAATTCAAAGTCAATGAGTGAATGAATATAGTAACTTTGAAATATAAATTTGTGTAGACAAGATTTGTCAGTAGATGATCTACCACCAATAAGTATGAGGCTTATCAGAGGGATTGAACTCTAACAGGCCTACGCCTAATGAGTCAATCAAGCTTGTGGTGTAATACACCAAGGGGGAACCAGCAACCACATACGCGACCTCCAGTTGAGAATATATGCTCCTGTGGTCCTTCACAGCAATGCTTCCGATGAATAACCCTCAGAAAGGTGATGCCGTGGGCCAGATAAATGATCTCTCCCATGTAGTGTTAGTTATGGGAAGAAAAGGAGAGAGGCCACATAGTGTAATTCCATCTCAGTAAAAAGGTATTTATTAAATAAAAAAGGAACACTCACATTTGTGAAGATAAAAAAGCGCTCGTTATAAAATATGGATTGTGATGCAGTGGCATCAGCAGAGCCCGTCCCGACGCATTTCGTCTAATAAGACATCATCTGGCTTTTTACAAGCTTCAAGCAACACAATGCTCAGGCGTGAATAGGCACCATGGAATACAATGGGAATCTTGATATTGAGCGTTGAAGCAATTTCGGAAACCTGTTTCAAATCGCTCAGGCGTGAATAGGGTCTAATGGTGTAACTTGAAATATGGTCACATTCCCCAAACCACCCCCTACTTACCTGAAATGCAAGATGGCTTTTTGCTCCCAGTTGTTGATATTTAAATATAGCGTGGCCAAAGCAAATTTTCTTAAAGAGATGTCAATGGGACTGGTGTCTCCACTGGAAAGTCTCCTGTCACCTTCTATATAAGGGTGAAGCAAGAGAGAGAAAGAAAGAAAGAAAGAAAGAAAGAAAGAAAGAAAGAAAGAAAGAAAGAAAGAAAGAAAGAAAGAAAGAAAGAAAGAAAGAAAGACATCACAAGCTGTAAGAAACGTTTTGGTGATCACCATGATCAAAATGATCAAATTTTTCAGTGCTCTGCCCCACAGGGAACAAAGTATTTTGGGCACCTCATGCGCTTTGTTCCATGTACCTATATGGTTTGTAAGCCTAGCTACGAGGACAGGGTCAGACAGGTTGTCCCTCTCCTCCCACCGCTGTCTGGGCTACCTGATAACCAGAGCTTGTCTTGCCTCGAAGAAAATGCCTAAGAGGAGAGGACATAGAAGGGTCTCCCATCCTTCTACATTCCTCTTGCCGCCTTTGGCATGGAGCGGAGGCAAGCACTGGTTAACAAGCAGTCATCTCCTTGCTAGCTGCGTAGTCGGATGGCCATGAGGGGAGAGAAGCACATCATACCCAACCTCCTAGCTAGGCTTACAAAGGTACATCAGATAAAGTACTACATGTACTTTGTCTCCTGGGGGACACTGAAAACCAAATGGAAGTAAGTTTTTCTTTAAGGTTTCAGAAATAATTGTGCACATTTATCAACTTCGTATCTTATGAGTACCTTTAATTTTTAAAAATGCACATTGTTTGCCCATGCAGTATGACTCTCAGTGGAGTTTCACATTTCTGCTGCAGAAGTTACAGTAGGCCACAAAGAAATCCGGGTCAGTACCTCCAAACTTTCTGTTCCTCTGCGGTTCTTTTCTGGTCAGGCCGTTAAATTGGAGCCGGCTGTAATTACTCCGGTTTGCTGACTTTTTTTTTGCGACTCTTTGTGAAATGCAAATGAAGAAGATGTCTTCACGGAAAAACACAGCAGATGAGCTTTTAACACATAAAACTAGAAATTAAATACTCCGGCTATATGGTAGATTTTAATTACATGTAGATTTAAGCCTGGGATTTAAATGCATTTTCGCTGCTTTAGGATGAGAAAAATCAGCCAGCCTATTATTACACTCTGAAAGAATTCTCGTGTGTTCAGTTTAAACATGTGCCCGTGGCTTTTTGGAGGCCCATGTTCAGAATACCAAATGATTTTTTCATTTCAGACATTTTAAATGGGTCATCTGTCTCAATGTGAAAAGCTCTTAGCACCGTGAGTCTTGGAGGGTGCCGCTTAAGGTACAGGAATCCGTCCCAAGCTGTGATTGGCTTAGGAAGCTTGTGGGAGTGGCCATTGAGGCGCAAGGGAAAATGTATGCCATGTGCATGTTTGGGTGGCTGGCGGTGGAAGCAGATTTCAGAGGTCGATTCTAGGAAGATGACTGAAGCTTTTGTTCAACAGGTTTTGTAGGCGTGCTCTGGCAATCAGTGTAACTCAAGCCGCTGTTGAGAGGGTAGAGCCCAGGGTGTACTATCTTTTGGAAACTTGTGAAGTTTTTAGCAGTAATGGCTTAGCGCTATCGCCTACTGGTTAGCTTTCAGATCTTGAGGTCCTATTTGTGATCCTCGTTGGACAGTCATAGCTTCTAGTAAATTCTGTTGCCCATCTAAGGACTGTGAGTGAAGTCCTGTTGATGTTGAGGATCATCATCTGACACAAAAAGTTAATCCTGGGCATTTTATGTTTCTTAAATTTCACCTTTAGTAATATCCTAAAATGTTTTCAGTTCACAAATCAACTATACACACAGATATTCCTACCACCAATGTAGCCACCATAGATTTAAAGTGTATCTTCCACTCTGTTAAAAGCCCCTCCACCATCCAAAGGCAAACCAGTGGTTTAAAGGTAAAGCTTTCGCTCTTAAAAAAAAAAAGAAAAGAAAATACTTACCTTGGCTCCACGTATTTGCGAAGGTTCTAATTTATCCAGGTCATGGTATAGCTAGTAGAAGTTAGTTACATTCAACTGGACTATAATGATGAAGATGTTTCATATTTTCTCCAAGCCACTTCTTCAGTTCTAATAAATAATAAGAAGATAACCCAGTATTGATGTAGCATCCTCCTAGTGTAGAGTAGGCTGCTAGGTACATTTAGTTTGGATCCACTGTAATCAGTGGAGCATAGGTTGATTATTTAGGGCTGCTTAGTGTTTTGTAAGCTGCCGTTCTGTTGCTTTCCCCTGGATTCTAGAAGTATAGTAGGAAGAAGGACAAAACAAGCAGCATGAATATTTATGGAACTCCAGCCAATCCCTGGGAATGAGAGCCCATAAATAGTCTGAGGCCTGAGCAGCAAGTGCAGTGTTCTTGGGTCTAGTCCAGAAGGAGGACACCCCAATGAGGGGGCTCTGCCCCCTGGTGCAAGGTCCTAGGGAAAGCCTTGATGAAGACATTGAGGCCCCGGCTAAGCTTAGTTGGAGGGCCTATTTGCAAATCTGCATCTGGTGATCAAGTTGGGTCTGGAGAAGCTCACAGGAGAGAGCCAAGAGGAAGTTGGTGGGAAAGAGTCCAGCTGTCCTATAGTGGAGTGAGTCTACAGCTACCATACTAGGAAAAGCCCGGTGGATATCAGCAGGAGGCAACCAATGACCTTGTGGCTGAGTGAGTAGATAGCCCCCAGTGCTGAAGGAAAAGTGACTGTGTGTATCTTTTAGATCTGAAAGGAGTACGGGTCACCAACAGCATTTTCTTCCTCCCCCCTATCCCCCTCTCTATAAACATGATTGAAGGATGAAGGTACCCACCAAGAATTTACTCCTCTTTATTCTTGTGGCAATTACTTTACAGCATAGAGATCCTGTGGGACATTAAGCAGTTCTGTGAAGTGCAGAAAGAGGTTGAAGAGTCCTCAAATTTTTCAGTTATATTGTTTTGGGGTATCCCATGCTCCATCTCCCTATCCCAGTCCATTGTTTCCAATAAAAACCCTTAAAAGAACCCCTAGACTGTTTTCTGAGCCAGTGGACGAATGAAGAAAATGTTGTTTGCCTGGTTGTGTGTGCTCTAAGTGGGGAAATACAACAGCATTCATCAGCGGCTCCTGTGGGGGTGTGCTACATTTATATCCACACAGGTAGCAGCAACACCCTAATCCAATCACCATGAAATGTGTAGATGATAGTTTTGCAAGAACAGGGTGGAAGGTGTGTAAGTTGTGGAAAGTTGTTACATAATCCCATTTTTTGGTGTTAATTTCTAGATTTACATGACTAAAGGTGGGAATTGTGAAATTGGTGGAGTAGACACGTTAAAACAGCATTAAATGTAGAAGACAGATGGTGTTGAGGGTCCCTGTTCCAGTTTGACATGGATGGCCTCTTTTACACCTCTTGAGAACCATTAATACTCTCTGTCCAAAATGTGCAGATCACTGTCCTTAAAAGAACCTCCACCCTGGCTTCTGACAAATGCTGATTGGCTCAGAGGCGGTGGTGGGCGGAGTATGAGGGTAATATTTTCGGGGGGTGTGGTGCCAAGTCATTGCAAGTCAAATAGCCCAAGTCAAAGTCAAGTCGCAAGTCATTAGTGACAAATCAAAGTCAAGTCGAGTCATTTATTTAATTTTGTCAAGCAAGTCGCAAGTCTTCAAATAGGTGACTTAAGTCTGACTTAAGTCAAGTCATGTGACTCAAGTCCCCCACCTCTGGCACCAATCACCCTCCCTGCCCATATCCACTTCACTCTGCTGCCTGAGCCCCCCTGATGGCCCAGGCCCCATACAGGAGGATCAGTGGTACCTCCTTATCCACGGCCCTGGATGCCAGTGCCTGCACCCAAAGCCAATTTAAGTATCGGCTCAGGTGAGGACATTGTGGAATCCCTGGACAGGTAAGTGTCTTTATATCAAAGGGGTTGTAAACCCTCGCCGTTTTTCACCTTAAGATGAAATTCTTTTTTTAATGCAGCAGCTCCCCTGAGCCCCCCTTATACTTACCTGAGCCCTGAAATTTGCACGACGGGAACGAGTACACCGGCTTCGGCCGGTGTCTTCCTGATTAGATAGACTGATAGCAGCGCAGCCATTGGCTCCCGCCGCTGTCAATCAAATCCAATGACGCGGGCGCTAGGGGGCGGGGCCAAGTCATACATTCAGCGGCTATGGACGGGAGCGCGCTTCTCCTAGGGGGTTATCTGACGTGGGGAGGAGCCACGAGAGCTGTCGGGGGATCCCAGAAGATGAAGTTCGGGGTCACTTATCTTTAAAAAAAAAACGAACCCTTACAATCATTTAAAAAGTCAGCAGCTACAGTAATTGTAGCTGCTGACTTTTATTTTTTTCCAAAGGAGCCTGGAGCTCCTCTTTAATGTTTCCTCCTGCCTGCAGCAGACTGATGGCATCATCTTGGCCTAGGCAAAATTCCTCCGGACTGGAATCCCAGGTCTGTGTTTACTGATATGAAACGGTTTCTGCATATAGGGACATGTCAGGAGTTTATAGTTTATATATGGTCTAGTAAAGTTCCAGGAAGGACCACTTTAATATTTTGTGAGCCATTCATGCTTTCCTGCCAGATACCTACATCCTCTGCTCACCTTTCACCCAATCCACTGGAGAAGTATAAGCTACTTAGCTTCCTGCTCATGTTCAGATGCAATTCGGCCAAATCCTCACACTGTACAGGCGGTCCCCTAATTACAAACATCCGACTTACAAACGATTCCTACTTACAAACAGAGGGAGACAACAGGAAGTGAGATGAAATCTACCCCTAGGAAGGGAAATTCACTCCTGTAAGAGTTATTATGAGAAAAAGGTACCTCCACTGATGCTTTATCACCAAGGCTTGTTTCCACAACCCAAAATTTTCATAATCCAATTGTCATTGGGACAGAAAGTGAGGTGAAATCTTCTGAACAGGAGAAAAAAAAAAACATTACATGGGGAGTTAACTCTTCCCTATGCTATCCAAAAAGCTTAAAAATATTTTTTTTAGCTGGAGCTACACTTAAAAAATGTACCTGTTCCGACTTACAAACAGATTCAACTTAAGAACAAACCTACAGACCCGATCTTGTTTGTAACCCGGGGACCGCCTGCACATGAGTCTGCACTTCCCCACCCGCCGCTGCAGATCCTTTGCAGATAGTAAAAATTATTCCTTTAAGGCTTAAGGTTAAACTAGATGCAAAGCCAACGTACCAGTGTAGTGGTTGAATTATGCATTGGCAGGGGAAGATAACTCTCATTGTGATAAGAATGCACATCGGCACGTGTTTGTTTTGAGATATTGGCTGGTTCGTGGAAGCATGTAAAGAGTTTTATTATTGAGCTGTTCCCTGTTGGACAGAAGCATACCTGAAAAAATATGTATGAAAGCAGGACTGATTTTAAAGCAACCTTCTAGTATGGATATACAGTAGAGCTGCCATTGCTGACTTGTTTTTGAAGGTGCGTGTTTCAGGGCTTCTTCTCCTTCCTCCAACACATGGTTAATTGTTGTCCTGGAACAACCAAGGACTCAAACAATCTATTGCCATTATACAATCACAGATCAAACAATGAACCATATGCATATCCAATGTTAGTTGACCCTTTAAGTTGGTGGTGTTCAATTTACTTGATATAGGGGTGCTCAAGTGCTGACCCTGAAATCACCAAGTGGACACGCAAATTATTTATTATTTTAAATGTAATGGTCAGACTGTGGAAATACTACAAGAGATGGTCAGAGACTGCAGACATACTACAGGAGCTGGTAGTGCAGACATAATACAAGAGATGGTCAAAGACTGCAGACATAATAATACAAGAGATGGTCAGGGACTGCAGACATACTACAGAAGATGGTCAGAAAGTGCTGACATACTACAGGAGATAGAGAGTGCAGACATAATTATAGTAGATGGTCAGAGACTGCAGCCATGCTACAGGAGATGGTTAGAGAGTTCAGACATACTACAGGAGATGATCAGAGAGTTCAGACATACTACAGGAGATGATCAGAGAGTACAGACATACTACAGGAGATAGTCAGAGAGTGCAGACATACTACAGGAGATAGTCAGAGAGTGCAGACATACTACAGGAGATGGTCAGAAAGTGCTGACATACTACAGGAGATAGTCAGAGAGTGTAGACATACTACAGGAGATGGTCAGAGAGTGCAGACATACTACAGGAGATAGTCAGAGAGTGCAGACATACTACAGGAGATGGTCAGAAAGTGCTGACATACTACAGGAGATAGTCAGAGAGTGTAGACATACTACAGGAGATAGTCAGAGAGTGCAGACATACTACAGGAGATAGTCAGAGACTGCAGACATAATAATACAAGAGATGGTCAGAGACTGCAGACATACTACAGGAGATAGTCAGAGAGTGCAGACATACTACAGGAGAGGGTCAGAGACTGCAGACATAATAATACAGGAGATGGTCAGAGACTGCAGACATACTACAGGAGATAGTCAGAGAGTGCAGACATACTACAGGAGAGGGTCAGAGACTGCAGACATACTACAGAAGATGGTCAGAAAGTGCTGACATACTACAGGAGTTGGTCAGAGAGTGCAGACATACTACAGGAGATGGTCAGAAAGTGCTGACATACTACAGGAGATAGTCAGAGACTTCAGACATAATAATACAAGAGATGGTCAGAGACTGCAGACATACTACAGAAGATGGTCAGAGAGTGTAGACATACTACAGGAGATGGTCAGAAAGTGCTGACATACTACAGGAGATAGAGAGTGCAGACATAATTATAGTAGATGGTCAGAGACTGCAAACATGCTACAGGAGATGGTTAGAGAGTTCAGACATACTACAGGAGATAGTCAGAGAGTGCAGACATACTACAGGAGATAGTCGGAAAGTGCTGACATACTACAGGAGATGATCAGAGAGTAGAGACATACTACAGGAGATAGTCAGAGACTGCAGACATACTACAGGAGATGATCAGAGAGTGCAGACATACTACAGGAGGAAGTCGGAAAGTGCTGACATATTACTGGAGATAGTCAGAGAGTGCAGACATACTACAGGAGAAAGTCAGAGAGTGCAGACATGCTACAGGAGATAGTCAGAGAGTGCAGACATACTACAGGAAATAGTCAGAGAGTGCAGACATACTACAGGAGATGGTCAGAGACTGCAGACATACTACAGAAGATGGTCAGAAAGTGCTGACATACTACAGGAGATGGTCAGAGAGTGCAGGCATACCACAGGAGATAGTCAGAGAGTGCAGACATACTACACGAGATGGTCAGAGACTGCAGACATACTACAGAAGATGGTCAGAAAGTGCTGACATACTACAGGAGATAGTCAGAGAGTGCAGACATACATATAGTAGATGGTCAGAGACTGCAGACATGGTAAAGGAGATGGTTACAGAGTTCAGACATACTACAGGAGATGGTCAGACACTGCAGACATATAATAGGAGATGGTTAGTGACTGCAGACATACTACATGAGATGGTCAGAGAGTGCAAGCATACTATAGTAGATGGTTAGAGACTTCGGACATACTACAGGCGATGGTTAGAGAGTGCAGGCATACTATGGTAGATAGTCAGAGACTGCAGACACACTGCAAGAGATAGTCGGAGACTGCAGACATATAACAGGAGATGGTCAGGGTCAGCAGTCATACTACAAGAGATGGTCAGAGATTGCAGGCATATTAAAAGAGATGGTCAGAGAGTGTAGATATACTATAGCAAAGACTATAGACAGACTACAGGTCAAGATCAAAGACTGTAGTGATGCTACAGGAGATGGTTAGAGAATAGAGCATACAGACATGCTATAGAGCTGCAAAGAAGCAGAATTACCAGTACAGGTTAGACAGCGATGTATGAAATATCTCCGGGGTTTGAGAGATAGCATGACCCATGGTCGGTTCTGCCTCTTTGAGTCCTTTTATTCATAAATAAAATCCAAGCCATGATAAAGGGATGTGATTTAAAGCCTGTGAAACGCGTCAGTAGTTTTATGTGATCACCAGTAAAGCTACTTACACTGGTTTCTGTCCGGCTCTCTGTTTTTAGGATTTGGGGTGTTTTCTGTGTACTTGGACAGCCTCACCAGAGCCAGCGATCTCATTCTCCATTTTACTGAGTGAATACGTTTTGAAGTCGCAGAGACTGTTGTATACGTCATGTTTGGAGCTGCTGGCATTTGGCAGTTAATGTTCAGGCCTCATACACAGACACGGGAGATCTGCTATCTGATACGCACACATACCTGACAGCAAGGAGGTCGCAGAAAAAAATAAATCTGACATTTGCATTTAGAAGCCGAGTATATAGGCTGTGTAAACAGACACCTAGAACCTTGCTGGCTGCGGTACTTATCGAACACGACCAATGCGAAATTCAAGCCCTTGATGCAGGGAAAAGCTGTGGAAGTGTAATTTTAGGAAAACAGGACACAGGAAATCAATGATGGGAAGAGGCGATGTGCCCGTCCTTCTGGCTTTGACATGTTGAGTAAGTGAAGGCATAAAAAAAAGGCCCAGAATTATATGGAGCATAGAAAAAAGCCACCTCCTGCGTTAAGCTTGCCATGCTTGAAAGTGACATTTGTGGGAAGGCTGGATATGTGACTCCAATATTAGATAGAAGCTTTTAGCGGAGACGTTCGGGGAGAGAGCAGTGGTTTGTGGTGATGAAGAGGAAGGTTCCATATTAAATTCTCATACTAAGCAAGGTGAGCTTGGTGTTGTCATTGGGTGCCATACCTCATAATGCAGTACTTGGAGGCGCTTCAGAAAGTGTGCTTGAAATATCAATGCACTTTAACCCCAGATTATTTCCTTTACTCGTATCTGGACAAATAAACTATGGTTTCTAATACGGGGCATTGCATTTTCCTTCTCCTTTACTGTCATTTGAGAAGTATCACCCGGGGTCCAGAATGTTTTAATTCCCTTCTGTTTAACCACTTGCTTACTGGGCACTTAAACCCCCCTCCCCTCATACTTTGAATGACAACTGCGCAGTCATACAACACTGTACTCAAATGAAACTTTTATAATTTGGGGTTTTTATTTTTTGCTAAACTAACAAAAAAAGACAGAAATTTTTGATAAAAAAAACAAAAAACATTTCATTGTTTGTTATAAAAGTTTGCAAAGGGGTAATTTTTCTCCTTCATTGATATTCGCTGATGAGGCTGCATTGATGGGCACTGATGGGCTGCACTAATGGGCACTGATGGGCTGCATTGATGGGCACTGATGGCCTGCATTGATGGGCACTGATGGGCTGCATTGATGGGCACTGATGGGCTGCACTAATGGGCACTGATGGGCTGTATTGATGGGCACTGATGGGCTGCATTGACGGGCACTGATGGGCTGCACTGATGGGCTGCATTGATGGGCACTGATGGGCTGCACTAATGGGCACTGATGGGCTGCATTCATGGGCACTGATGGGCTGCATTGATGGGCACTGATGGGCTGCACTAATGGTCACTGATGGGCTGCATTGATGGGCACTGATGGGCTGCACTGATGGGCACAGATAAGGCGACACTGATAGGCACTGATAAGACAGCACTGATGGGCACTGATAAGACGGCACTGATAGGCCCTGATGGGTGGCATTAATGAGTGGCACTGATAGATGTCACTGATGGGCACTGATAGGTGGCACTGATGGGCACTGGTAGGTGGCACTGATGGGCAGCACTGGTGATGAGGCACTGATTGGTGACATTTATAGGTGACACTGTGGGCACTGATGGGTGGTACTGTGGGCACTGGTAGGTGGTGCTGGTGGGCACTTATGGGTGGCACAGGTGGGCACAGAAGCCTCTACAGAGGCTATCCATGACAGGACTGATGTCCCTCTCACAGTCGCCGGTGATCTGCTTTCTTTTTTTCTCCTAACGCTACCAGTGAGGAGAGCCGATTACTGACTCTGTTTACAGCTGTCATTGGCTGACAGCTGATCACGTAGTAAGGGGTCGGGATCGACCCCTTACTCCGATCTGTGATCAGCCGAGTCTCATAGACTCGCTGACAGTGTAAAAATAAAAAATTAAAAGTAAAATAAATAAGAAAAAAAAATGCAAGTGTCCCCCATCCCGCTGAGCTTGTGGGCAGAAGCTAACATAGTTACATAGTAGGTGAGGTTGAAAAAAGACAAAAGACCATCCAGTCCAACCTATGTGTGTGATTATGTGTCAGTATTACATTGTATATCCCTGTATGTTGCGGTCATTCAGGTGATTATCTAATAGTTTTTTCAAACTATCGATGCTCCCCGCTGAGACCACCACCTGTGGAAGGGAATTCCACATCCTTGCCGCTCTTACAGTAAAGAACCCTCTACGTAGTTTAAGGTTAAACCTTTTTCTTCTAATTTTAATGAGTGGCCACGAGTCTTATTAAACTCTCTTCCACAAAAAAGTTTTATCCCTATTGTGGGGTCACCAGTACAGTATTTGTATATTGAAATCATATCCCCTCTCAAGCGTCTCTTCTCCAGAGAGAATAAGTTCAGGGCTCGCAACCTTTCCTCATAACTAATATCCTCCAGACCCTAACGCATACGTAAGTCACGCCTGCATATGAAAACGGTGTTCAAACCACACATGTGACCTATTGCCGCGATCGTTAGAGCGAGAGCAATAATTCTAGCACTAGACCTCCTCTGTAACTCAAAAATGATAACCTGTAGAAATGTAAACGTCGCCTATTGAGATTTTTAAGGGTCAATGTTTGTCACTATTCCACGAGCGGGCGCTATTCTTATGCCCTGTGCACATGGTCGGACATTGATCGGACATTCCGACAACAAAATCCATGGATTTTTTCCGACAGATGTTGGCTCAAACTTGTCTTGCATACACAAGGTCGCACAAAGTTGTCAGAAAATCCGATCGTTCTGAACGCCATGACGTAAAAAACGTACATCGGGACTATAAACGGGGCAATAGCCAATAGCTTTCGTCTCTTAATTTATTCTGAGCATGCGTGGCACTTTGTGTGTCGGATTTGTGTACACACGATCAGAATTTCCGACAACGGATTTTGTTGTCGGAAAATTTTATAGCCTGCTCTCAAACTTTGTGTGTCGGAAATTCCGATGGAAAATGTGTGATGGAGCCCACACACGGTCAGAATTTCCGACAACAAGGTCCTATCACACATTTTCCATCAGAAAATCCGACCGTATGTACGGGGCATAAAGCGTGACATGTTGTGTATCAATTTACTTAGCATAACATTATCTTTCACAGTGTAAAAAAATTGGGATAACGTTACTGTTGTCTTATTTTTTAAGTCAAAAAAGTGTATTTTTCCCCAAAAAATTGCGCTTGTAAGACCACTGCGCATATACGGTGTGACATACAGTATTGCAACAACCGGCATTTTATTCTCTAGGGTGTCTGAAAAAAATATAAAATGTTTGGGGGTTCTAAGTAATTTTCTAGCAAAAAAAAAAATGATTTTAACATGTAAACAACACGTGTCAAAAAGAGGCTCGGTCCTTAAAGGGGTTGTAATCCCTTGTGTTTTTGTTTTTTTTTTGAAAAAACACCTGGCAGTGACCGGCCTCCCAGCCTCCCATTTTACTTACCTGAGCCCTGGAACTTGACCCGCTGTCTCTCTGCCCGGGGTTCTCTGCTCTTGATTGGATAGATTGATAGCAACGCAGCCATTGGCTCCCGCTGCTGTCAATTAAATCCAATGCCGAGTCATACATTCAGCGGCTATGGACGCTGAATGCTGGACTCAGGAGCGCGCCCGCAAGGTAACCCCCTCAAGAGAGCGCTTCTCCTAGGGGGTTATCAAATGGGGGGAGGAGCCGAGAGAGCCGACCCCAGAAGAGCAGGTTCGGAGCCACTCTGTGCAAAACGAGCTGCACGGTGGAGGTAAGTATGACATGTTTGTTATTTTAAAAAAATCAAACAAAAAAACAAACCCTTACAATCACTTTAAGTGGTTAATCTACAAACATCCCTTACCTGCATAGGCAGTATTTTTGTAAAGGTGAACTATCCTTTTAAGGGTGGCATTTATGCCACCACAGAAGGATTGCATTTTTCCTACTGACAACAAATGTTCGATATTTTTCCATTGACCCCCAATTAGTATAAGTATGGGTTCTGGGGTTGCCACCTTTTCTTCAAGTCAAACCTGAACACTTTTGCGGTGCACAGCAATTTTTTTTCTATAGTATAAACTATACATAGATTTTGCTACTAAATTACATTTCTAATCATATGAAGTTAATAACAAAAGTACCCCTTTACATCAGAGTCCACAGAGTCCCCCTTTACATCAGAGTCCACAGAGTCCCCCTTTACATCAGAGTCCACAGAGTCCCCCTTTACATCAGAGTCCACAGAGTCCCCCTTTACATCAGAGTCCACAGAGTCCCCCTTTACATCAGAGTCCACAGAGTTCCCTTTTTACATCTGAACTCGCAGAGTTCCCTTTCACTGTAAGGGGGGACTCTGCAGACTCTGATGTAAGGACGAACTCTGGGGACTCTAACATAAGGGATGCTCTGGGAACCCTGATTTTAGACCCCTTTCACACCGAGCCACCTATAGCGTCGGCGGTAAAATGCAGCTATTTTTAGTGGCGTTTTACCGTCGGATTTGCTGCGCATTTCGGCCGCTAGCGGGGCGCTTTTACCCCCGCTAGCGGCCGAGAAAGGGTTAAAACCGCCCGCAAAGTTTTGCCGCAGTAACCCAGCGCTGCCCCATTGATTTCAATGGGGAGCAGCGGTGGAGGAGCGGTAAACACACCGCTCCTTCACCGCTCCAAAGATGCTGCTGGCAGGACTTTTCCTGACGTCCTGCCAGCGCAGCGCTCCGGTGTGAAAGCCCTCGGGCTTTCACATTGGAAACAATGGAGCAGCTGTTTGAGGGCGGATTGCAGGCGCTATTTTTAACGCTATAGCGCCTTGAAAAACGCCCTCGGTTTGAAAGGGGTCTAAGGGGGAACACTGAGAACTCTGATATACGGAGAGGACTCCGTTGTAAGGGGAAACACTGTGGCCTCTGGTGTAAAGGGGAACTCTGATGTAAGGGGTGCTCTGAGAACCCTGATTTGCCTTAGTGTTCTTACCCAAAGGCAGGAGAGAGAAGGGGGAGACTTCAGTCACAGACAGATGGATGGATGGTGAGCTCACTCACCCCTTGGTAGTCAGCACCTCTCATCCAGATGGATCTGAGGCTGTTGGACTTCAAATTTCCATCCCCCACTTTCTTTTTCTGAGGCACAGTGCCGGGGATTAGAGTGTGGGCAGACACAGAGTGGTAGGGGGGGAAGAGGTGCAGATCGAGCCCTCTCTCCTCTCCCATCTGTGTGTGTTTGGGGGGGGGGGGGGGTTGTTAGTCCTGGCTTTGGGCAGTGTGATGAAGTGACCTGCAGCCAGCAACCCTGCTGGGAAGCCAAAGACCAGTCTAAATAATGTGTCCGGGTTTCAGACAGTCCGAAACCCGGACACATGATTCCAAACCCGAACTGTCCGGGTGAATCCTGGACAGTTGGCAACCCTAATGGGTTCCCCAAGACCTCAAAATTATTAGGGGGTTCCTCAGTGGTAAAACAGTTGAGAAAGGCACAGGATCAAGAACTATGCGTTAGGCATATGAGGTCCATTTCAAAGTGTCTGGTCTGTAGTAGAAGTTCTGAGGTCAGTAAAGCTCCACTACTAAGGCAGCCAAACAAAAGCGATAACACAAAGGGGGATCTGTGACTTGCAAGGATCCCGGTGATATTGTGTCTAAGGTCAGCTCTTCTGCATCGCAGGCTTTGTGGTTTAATTAACCTCGACAGGCTCTCTAATGGGGCCCTCTCCAATCCCCAGGCCCCACGGCAGATGCGTGGGCTGCTATGGCTATTGTCACTGCTTCAAAGCTAATTAACTTCTCCAATTCAGGAGTGAATTCAAAGCCCATTGTGAACCCGCGTGTTTTCCTCGCTGTGTAAAAATTAAATTAACAAGAAAACATATTAGGAAGCCTGCAAATCTACCGCGTTCAATTATATCTGTTGTGGGTACGGTACCGAAACAATTAAAAAGTGTTAATAAACACACTTCCTAAGTGGCAGGCTGACCGCTGGCTTCCTGTTCAACAAGTCTAATTATTTTTTAGGGTCTTTACGTATTTAGTCTTTTAATGATGTAAAAATGAAGGGTGCTTGTGTATGAGACGCTTCACAATACCTATTTATGGGCTGTTTATTAAGGTCAGGAAATCACGGCGGTGGCACAGCTATATCTACGGGGAAAAAGACAAGAAACCTCATATTCATATACATGCAATTATACTTAACAAAACATCACTTCAAATGTAGGTGATGGTTGCCCCCGTCCTCACTGCATAAAATGTCTTTACAAGAACCTCTTAATGGAACTTTGTAGGCATTTTTTTTTTTACCAGCCATTCATTGCTTATGGAGAGCCGCTTAGTACCCGCTAGTATCTATATACACTATATTACCTAAAGTATTGGGACGCCTGCCTTTACACGCACATGAACTTTAATGGCATCCCAGTCTTAGTCCGTAGGGTTCAATATTGAGTTGGCCCACCCTTTGCAGCTACAACACCTTCAACTCTTCTGGGAGGGCTGTCCACAAGGTTTAGGAGTGTGTCTATGGGAATGTTTGACCATTCTTCCAGAAGCGCATTTGTGAGGTCAGGCACTGATGTTGGATGAGAAGACCTGGTTTGCAGTCTCCGCTCTAATTCACCCCTAAGGTTTTCTATCGGGTTGAGGCCAGAACTCTGTGCAGGCCAGTCAAGTTATTAGACCCCAAACTTGCTCATCCACACTAAATTGCCAAAAGTATTGGGCCACCCCTCCAAATCGTTTGGTGGAGGGGGGATTGTTACATAGTTACATAGTTACATAGTAGGATAGTTACCACCGCTCTAGGTGATCGGGTTCAAGCTTCCTGTCCTCCGCTGTGTGGATGATTGTGAGAGCCCCAGGTGCCGGCAATTGCTATTCCAATGGTATGTGTGTGATGGAAAAATCTGGACAGCCGCACTCCGGATTGGAAAAGTGAAAAATAAAATCCTCTTTATTGAAAAAGTAATAACATGATTAAAATCCGTACATAGCTTTGTTGGGATGATGCAGCATAACCGCTAACGCGTTTCACGCTCCCATAGAGCGCTTACTCATAGCTGGTTTACGAAAGTTTCGTACTTTCGTACAAACCAGCTATGCGTAAGCGCTCTATGGGAGCGTGAAACGCGTTAGCGGTTATGCTGCATCATCCCAACAAAGCCATGTACGGATTTTAATCATGTTATTACTTTTTCAATAAAGAGGATTTTATTTTTCACTTTTCCAATCCGGAGTGCGGCTGTCCAGATTTTTCCATCACACACATACCATAGTTACATAGTAGGTGAGGTTGAAAAAAGACACAAGTCCATCAAGTCCAACCTATGTGTGTGATTATGTGTCAGTATTACATTGTATATCCCTGTATGTTGCGGTCATTTAGGTGCTTATCTAATAGTTTCTTGAAACTATCGATGCTCCCCGCTGAGACCACCGCCTGTGGAAGGGAATTCCACATCCTTGCCGCTCTTACAGTAAAGAACCCTCTACGTAGTTTAAGGTTAAACCTCTTTTCTTCTCATTTTAATGAGTGGCCACGAGTCTTGTTAAACTCTCTTCTGCAAATGTGGTGTGGTCATTTGGAGGGGTGGCCCAATCTTCACCCTAACCCCCCCTAACACTGACCTATCCCGATCCAGTGAGGTGCACGAGAGCAGCGGCTCTCCCAGTTTGTTCCTCCTCATTGGCTGAGACAGCAGTGGGAGCCATTGGCTCCCTCTACTGTCAGTCACAGCCAGTAAGCCAATGAGGAGAGAGCAGTGGCGGGGCCGAGCCATACTCTGTGTGTGATTAGACCAGCCTTTTTCCACCTGGGTGCCTTGAGGATTCTTCAGGGGTGCCTTGGCAAAATGCCTAAAAATGTATCAAAAATTGTATACAAGCTGGCAGGTGGATCAAGCCTCCCTTTTAGTTACACAAAGCCATGGGTTTTCATGCTTTTTTATGCTTTTTTGGGCTTTCAAGCCTAAAGTGATATTAAAGATAGATTTTTTTTTTTTTTTTTTATATAACAAACATGTTATACTTACCTGTTCTGTACAGAAGTTTTGCACAAAGCAGCCCCAATCCTCCTCTTCTCGGGTCCCCCCCCCCCCCCCCCCTGCTGGCACTCCTGGCCCCTCCCTTTGGCAGAGTGCCTCCATAGCAAGCAGCTTGCTATGGGGGCACCCAAACAAGCTCGCTCCTGAGCCGCTGCTCTGTGTGTCTATTCTCAACCTTTTTTCAGTCAATGCACCCTTTAAAATTATGGACAGTCTCAAGGCACCCCATTGTAAAATGTAAAAAACTATTCTAGTAGTGTTATATAATGCAGCGACATGCACACACACACATGTAGGGCACCCAACGTTAGAGGTGATATACAGTGCCTTGCGAAAGTATTCGGCCCCCTTGAACTTTTCAACCTTTTGCCACATTTCAGGCTTCAAACATAAAGATATAAAATTTTTATTTTTTGTGAAGAATCACCAACAAGTGGGAAACAATTGTGAAGTGGAACGAAATCTATTGGATTGTTGAAACTTTTTTAACTAATAAAAAAATGAAAAGTTGGGCGTGCAAAATTATTCGGCCCCCTTGCGTTAATACTTTGTAGAGCCACCTTTTGCTGCGATTACAGCTGCAAGTCGCTTGGGGTATGTCTCTATCAGTTTTGCACATCGAGAGACTGAAATTCTTGCCCATTCTTCCTTGCAAAACAGCTCGAGCTCAGTGAGGTTGGATGGAGAGCGTTTGTGAACAGCAGTTTTCAGCTCTTTCCACAGATTCTCGATTGGATTCAGGTCTGGACTTTGACTTGGCCATTCTAACACCTGGATACGTTTATTTGTGAACCATTCCTTTGTAGATTTTGCTGTATGTTTGGGATCATTGTCTTGTTGGAAGATAAATCTCCGTCCCAGTTTCAGGTCTTTTGCAGACTCCAACAGGTTTTCATCCAGAATGGTCCTGTATTTGGCTGCATCCATCTTCCCCTCAATTTTAACCATGTTCTCTGTCCCTGCTGAAGAAAAGCAGGCCCAAACCATGATGCTGCCACCACCATGTTTCACGGTGGGGATGGTGTGTTGAGTGTGATGAGCTGTGTTGCTTTTACGCCAAACATATTGTTTTGCATTGTGGCCAAAAAGTTCGATTTTGGTTTCATCGGACCAGAACACCTTCTTCCACATGTTTGGTGTGTCTCCCAGGTGGCTTGTGGCAAACTTTAGACGAGACTTTTTATGAATATCTTTGAGAAATGGCTTTCTTCTTGCCACTCTTCCATAAAGGGCACATTTGTGCAGTGTACGACTGATTGTTGTCCTATGGACAGACTCTCCCACCTCAGCTGTAGTTCTCTGCAGTTCATCCAGAGTGATCATGGGCCTCTTGGCTGCATCTCTGATCAGTCTTCTCCTTGTCTGAGCTGAAAGTTTAGAGGGACAGCCAGGTCTTGGTAGATTTGCAGTGGTCTGATACTCCTTCCATTTCAAAATGATCGCTTGCACAGTGCTCCTTGGGATGTTTAAAGCTTGGGAAATCTTTTTGTATCCAAATCCAGCTTTAAACTTCTCCACAACAGTATTACAGACCTGCCTGGTGTGTTCCTTGGTCTTCATGATGCTCTCTGCGCTTTCAACAGAACCCTGAGACTATCACAGAGCAGGTGCATTTATACAGAGACTTGATTACACACAGGTGGATTCTATTTATCACCATCAGTCATTTAGGACAACATTGGATCATTCAGAGATCCTCGCTGAACTCCTGGAGTGAGTTTTCTGCACTGAAAGTAAAGGGGCCGAATAATTTTGCACGCACCACTTTTCAGTTTTTTATTTGCTAAAAAAGTTAAAAATATCCAATAGATTTCATTCCACTTCACAATTGTGTCCCACTTGTTGGTGATTCTTCACAAAAAATTAAAATTTTATATCTTTATGTTTGAAGCCTGAAATGTGGCAAAAGGTTGAAAAGTTCAAGGGGGCCGAATACTTTTGCAAGGCACTGTATTCTTCCAAAGCAAATACACTTTTGCACACTGTTGCTGACTAGTGTTCCAATGTTTCTCTTTTCCCTCAATTTCTCTCCATCAGTCAGCTAATGTGACCCTAGTGATGAAGGAGAGAGGAGGGTCAAACAAGCATGCTATAGAGGCAACAGACATCCTCCTTATCAACTGATGACATCATTGGTGGTTGGGATGCCAGTGTCTAGAAAGTCGTAATTAGACATGTGCACTGCCGAAAAATTCTGTTTTCTTTTTTATTTTTGTTTTGTTCATTTTGTTTTTTATTTTTTTTTTGTTTTTCGGATCATTCGTTACAATCAAAATTCGTTATTTCGAATAAATTCATAAATTCTGAAAAAAAAAAAAGTACGCTTGTAAGACCACTGCGCAAATACTGTGTGACAGAAAGTATTGCAACGACCGCCATTTTATTCTCTAGGGTGTTAGAAAAAAAATTATAATGTTTGGGGGTTCTAAGTAATTACTATAATAATAATAATCTAAGTAATTACTTAGATTTGTATAGATGCAGTATTCCTTATTTCGGAAATTCGGAAAAATTTGAATTCGGTACATTCCATTCGTATGGATGCGGTAGTCGTTATTTCGGCAATTCGGAAATTCGGAAAAATTCTAATTAGGTACGTTTCATTCGTATATTATGCGGTATTCGTTTAGAAAATTCGTAAATTCGGATAAAATTGTATTTGTTACGTTCACTAACAGGCAGTAAAATTAGAATTTTGAAAATGTATTAGTTTATAACTATTAATATAGTTTTTATTATTATTATTTATTATTAAAAAAAAAACTATAATAATTTGTTACGTTCAACAACAGCCAAATTTGAAAGAAAATTACAATACCTATAATTTACCAGTTTATAACTATTACTATAGTTTTATTATTATTATTAAAAAATATTAATAATAATAAAAAACTATAATAATGGTTAATAATTTGTTACATTCACTAACAGCCAAATTTGAAAGAAAATTCCAATACCTATAATTAGTTTATAACTATTATTATAGTTTTTATTAAAAGTATTATTATTATTATTAATAATAACAATAATAATAATAATAAAAATAATAATCATAAAAACTATAATAATGGTTAATGAACTTAATAATTTAATTATAATATAAATTTTCCGAATGTTTTTTGTTCTTTCGGATTTTCGTTCTTTCGAATTTCCGAATTTTCCTTCTTATTTTCTGATTTTCGGATTTTCGTTCCTCCAAATATTCAGATTTTCGAAATTCGGATTTTCGCTCTATCGAATTTCCAGTTTTTCGTTATTTCAAATTTTCGTTCTTTTTAAAAATTTGTTTTCGGAGAAATTCGTTAAATGGTTTTTAGTTAATTTGGATGTTTCAGAATTAACGAATATACCGAATTTTGACGAAAAACGAATTTGAAATGAAACTAATTGCACATGTCAAGTCGTAATGGTGCACAACGAAAACCCATGGCTTTGTGTAACTAAAAGGGAGGCTTGATCCACCTGCCGGCTTGTATACAATTTTTGATACATTTTTAGGCATTTTTCCAAGGCACCCCTGAAGAAACCTCAAGGCACCCAGGTGGAAAAAGGCTGGTCTAGTCACACATGGAGCATGGCTCGGCCCCGCCACTGCTCTCTCCTCATTGGCTTACTGGCTGTGATTGACAGTAGAGGGAGCCAATGGCTCCCACTGCTGTCTCAGCCAATGAGGAGGAACAAACTAGGAGAGCCGCTGCTCTCGTGCACTTCACTGGATCGAGATAGGTAAATATTAGGGGGGTTGGGGTGGCTGCTGCACCCAGAGCCTTTACAACCACTTTAAATATCAGTGTTGGGACAATTGGCTTTTAACCCATCAACCCCCTATCCCCAGTCTTTATTTTCTATTATTATTTTATAGGTGAAGCAAGGTCCCAGGCCTCCTTTAGTCTAATGAGAACCTCCAGAGCCAAGAACAGCTGACATCCTTCTGTATAGAGTGGGTTGCAAAGCATAGTGGGTGTAATGTGAGGTAGATTCATGGGCACCAGACACATCTTGAATGCAAAGAGATTTATTTTCTCTTGAACAGATCTGTGGGAGAGAGGGTTTAGGGCCAAGGCACCCTTAGATAGTTGCAACGTCAATTGGCAGACTCCAAGACTTCTACAGGTAGACAGCCATGCAGGGAAAGGCATCCAGCAAGACACCACATCTGCATGTGTAGGAGCGCTGTCTCCTATGGCAACAGTCTTAGAACAGTTTCTAACACAAGTTGTAACAAACTCCTTTACTTTTATACAATCACTTCTTGTAGATCCCTAGCCCACTGAGCTCCCAGTCTCTCTCACTAGACTTGCTGATTCACTGCCACTGTATCCCGTGAGCTCTTCTAATCTTCTTACTTTAGTATCTTCCTCAAGCGTCACCCCGTTTCCCTGCTGGGTCCCTGGCTTGGCACTCCAGATACTCCTCAAGCGCCACCCCACTGGCTGGGTCCCTGGTTTGGCACCTGCTGAAGTTTCCCGATTCTTCACCGTCCCCGTCCGGTGAGAATACTGCTCCGGTACTTGCTTCAGCTACTCACTGTGGTCCCTGGTAACAAGGTGGATGGTCACTTAGTGGCGACAGCTTCCCCTCTACCTCCGACCATGACAGGTTCTCTGGCCGGCAGAACTGTTACTTCTGGTTGGACTGCAAGCCCCAATCACAACCCTACGCTGCTCTCTTGCTTCTGGATAGGCCCTCAGACAGCCCAGCAGCCAGATGTCCCTGGGATAGGCCCAAACTCTCGCCTAGCAGCCCGGGGCAACACAACACGTCCACCCAGACAGCCGTCCAGGTGGCACAGAACCGTGATTACCTGACCCCACCCAAATAAATAGGTTCTCCCAGCAGTCTAAGGGGCCAAGAAAACCCCTGCCCATTGGCTGAGACACCCCATATACTCCTAATCTGTTCTTGCATCGCCCTTATCTTATCTAATGTCACCAGGTATCCGGCCACCCAGCGACAGAAGAGAGAAGTGCAGCAATTCCAGACTTAGGGTGACATCAGTTCATCCCTAGCAATTGGCCAAGGCGTGACGGTTCTGCTGGCCAGAGAACCTGTCGTGGTCGGAGGTAGAGGGGAAGCTGTCGTCACTAAGGGACCATCCACCTTGTTACCAGGGACCACAGTGAGTAGCTGAAGGAAGTACCGGAGCAGTATTCTCACCAACCGGGGACGGTGAAGAATCTGGAAACTTCAGCAGGTGCCAAACCAGGGGACCCAGCCAGTGGGGTGACGCTTGAGGAATACCTGGAATGCCAAGCCAGGGACCCAGCAGAGAGGCAACTATACCTGGCAGGTAAATTTAGGAGCAACCCTGCCTAAACATCAGGGTGCTAGAGCCAACAGTTTTCTCAGCGCTCTACAGAGTAAAGGGAGACATACAGTGGCTTGCGAAAGTATTCGGCCCCCTTGAACTTTTCAACCTTTTGCCACATTTCAGGCTTCAAACATAAAGATATAAAATTTATATTTTTTGTGAAGAATCACCAACAAGTGGGACACAATTGTGAAGTGGAATGAAATCTTTTTGATTTTTGAAACTTTTTTAACTAATAAAAAAATGAAAAGTGGGGCGTGCAAAATTATTCGGCCCCCTTGCGTTAATACTTTGTAGAGCCACCTTTTGCTGCGATTACAGCTGCAAGTCGCTTGGGGTATGTCTCTATCAGTTTTGCACATCGAGAGACTGAAATTCTTGCCCATTCTTCCTTGCAAAACACCTCGAGCTCAGTGAGGTTGGATGGAGAGCATTTGTGAACAGCAGTTTTCAGCTCTTTCCACAGATTCTCGATTGGATTCAGGTCTGGACTTTGACTTGGCCATTCTAACACCTGGATACGTTTATTTGTGAACCATTCCTTTGTAGATTTTGCTGTATGTTTGGGATCATTGTCTTGTTGGAAGATAAATCTCCGTCCCAGTTTCAGGTCTTTTGCAGACTCCAACAGGTTTTCATCCAGAATGGTCCTGTATTTGGCTGCATCCATCTTCCCCTCAATTTTAACCATCTTCCCTGTCCCTGCTGAAGAAAAGCAGGCCCAAACCATGATGCTGCCACCACCATGTTTGACAGTGGGGATGGTGTGTTGAGGGTGATGAGCTGTGTTGCTTTTACGCCAAACATATCGTTTTGCATTGTGGCCAAAAAGTTCGATTTTGGTTTCATCGGACCAGAGCACCTTCTTCCACATGTTTGGTGTGTCTCCCAGGTGGCTTGTGGCAAACTTTAGACGAGACTTTTTATGGATATCTTTGAGAAATGGCTTTCTTCTTGCCACTCTTCCATAAAGGCCAGATTTGTGCAGTGTACGACTGATTGTTGTCCTATGGACAGACTCTCCCACCTCAGCTGTAGTTCTCTGCAGTTCATCCAGAGTGATCATGGGCCTCTTGGCTGCATCTCTGATCAGTCTTCTCCTTGTCTGAGCTGAAAGTTTAGAGGGACAGCCAGGTCTTGGTAGATTTGCAGTGGTCTGATACTCCTTCCATTTCAAAATGATCGCTTGCACAGTGCTCCTTGGGATGTTTAAAGCTTGGGAAATCTTTTTGTATCCAAATCCAGCTTTAAACTTCTCCACAACAGTATTACAGACCTGCCTGGTGTGTTCCTTGGTCTTCATGATGCTCTCTGCGCTTTCAACAGAACCCTGAGACTATCACAGAGCAGGTGCATTTATACAGAGACTTGATTACACACAGGTGGATTCTATTTATCACCATCAGTCATTTAGGACAACATTGGATCATTCAGAGATCCTCGCTGAACTTCTGGAGTGAGTTTGCTGCACTGAAAGTAAAGGGGCCGAATAATTTTGCACGCACCACTTTTCAGTTTTTTAATTGCTAAAAAAGTTTAAAATATCCAATAGATTTTGTTCGACTTCACAATTGTGTCCCACTTGTTGGTGATTCTTCACAAAAAATTAAAATGTTATATCTTTATGTTTGTAGCCTGAAATGTGTCAAAAGGTTGAAAAGTTCAAGGGGGCCGAATACTTTCGCAAGCCACTGTACAGTTACAATACAGTTTAATACAAGAGGATTAGAAGGACCCTGCTTGTGAGAGCTTACAATCTAAAAGGGAGAAGCAAAGTGATGTATAAGGCAATAACTGTGAGGGATGGGCTTATGGAGAAAGTAGAAATACAATTTTTAGGTGGAGGTGGGAAGGTTCCCTGAAGAGACAGAGTAGGACAGAGAAGGAGATAGGAGTTCCAGAGGATGGGAGAGGCTCTGGAGAAGTCCCGGAGGCAAGCATGGGAGTTAGATAGCAGGAAGTCTTGGGAGGAACAGAGAAGATGTTTTGGTTGATATTTTGGGATAATGATGGTTATGTAGCTGAGGGCAGAGTTGTGTATGGCTTATACGTTGTGGTTCATATTCTGAAATGTTTACATTGGGAAATCAGATTTTAGTGGAGGAATTGGCAGAGAGGGATGGCGGACACTGAACGCTTGGTAAGGTAGATAAGTCTAGTAGCAATGTCTTCTTCTATGGATGTGGAAAGAAACAGCCCATCACCCTCTGCTGTATGCAACTCTTATCATCTCCATTCAAATTTTAATTAATTTTCAAAAATCCGAATCCTTCATTGTCTTGTGTTCCCGAATGCTCCTTTGTACCGTGCTGAGTGATACAAGCTCTCAGCTTCTGCATTGTGTATATAACACACTGTGTCGTTGTATATGACCCTGCAGTGCATAACAAGGAAAATATAGAGATTACAGTTACTTTCATTCTTTTTTGAGGGCTCTTAACTGCATGTTTAACTCTATCAATCACCTGATTGCAACGCTGTGATCCAAACAACACTTTTGTTTTTGCTATAAAATAACTGTTCTGATTATCTGCTGCTTTTTTCTCTTTAGCAACAGACATTTTCACTTGTTTACTTTGAAAATTACACTGTAAGGACTCGGATACACTTGCGGTTGGGATGGGGGGGTAAAAACAAAGCAAAAAAACAGGCAGCTGTGTCGCATTACCACCCCCCTTAAAGAGGAACTGCAGTCTGCTCACATAATTTGTAATAAAAACATCTTTGCCATTCTGAAGCTTCCCTCCAACCACTTTGCATATTATTTCATATATACTGCGATTCTGTACTTGCCAAATATGCTGCAGAAATCTCCCTCCACTGAGTCTGGCTGCAGCCATTTTAACTGTGGGCAGCTGAAGCTGCTGCCTGTTCACTTCCTGGATTTTCACAGACACACAGAGGCACACCTCCAGCTCTGCAGCTTTCATTGGCCCTCTTATGACTTCCCCCCACCTCCTCTCTTCCTGGAAAACTCTCATGAGAGTGAGAGAGAGAGAGCTGTGCATGATGTCATAAGTCTAGGCTTTTTACCAGACAAGAAACAGGAAGGGGGCTGTATAAGGTATTTACTGGCAGAAAAAAATGTTTTACTATCCAAAGTTAAAACAACAAGAGCAGAAGATTTAGTAGATGGAAAGATAAAAAAAATTACTGAAGTTCCGCTTTAAGTGAAACTAAACCCATTGATTTAACGTTTAAAAAAAAAAAAAACAGTTATATTCCCGTCATGCCGGAAATGCTAACTGTCACATTTGCTTGTGCTCTCAAAACCATCAAATGGCTGGTGTCATAACTGATCACATGTGCAGCATCATGGCAGCTGTAAATCAAATAGAGGCTAAGATGGCAGCTTCCTTGGTTGAAAAGGATAGGAGGGTTTAGTTCCACTTTAACTGCTTGCCGACCAGCCGCCGCATTTATACTGCAGCAACATGGCTCGGCTGCGCAAATCGCCATCATGTTACCTCGGTTCCCTTTTTGCCCACTAGGGGCGCGTGCACCGCCGAAGGCGCGCACGCTTGCCCCCTGCTCGCCCACGGAGCCGATGCGAGTGATCGCGACCGCCGGGCTCCTGCAATCGTTCGGTGCACACGGAGAACCGGGATTTGTGTGTGTAAACACACAGTATCCGTTTCTTTGAGGGGAGAAGTGACAGATCGTCTGTTCATAGAGTATGAACAGCGATCTCTCTGTTCCCCTACACAGTCCCCTCCCCCCTTCAGTTAGAACACAGAGAGGGAACACAATTAACCCCTTGATTACCCCCTAGTGTTAACCCCTTCCCTTTTTACAGTAATCAATGCATTTTTATAGCACTGATCGCTGTATAAATGACAATGGTCTCAAAAATGTGTCCGATGTGTCCGCCATAATGTCGCAGTCCTGATAAAAATCGCAGATCGTCGCCATTACTAGTAAAAAATAATAATAATAATAAAAATGCCATAAATCTATCCCCTATTTTGTAGACGCTATAACTTTTGCGCAAACCAATCAATATACGATTATTTTTACCAAAAATATGTAGAAGAATACATATCGGCCTAAACTGAGAAGGAAATTAGCCTTTTAAAAAGAAAAAATGGGGATATTTATTGTAACAAAAAGTACAAAATATTGTGTTTTTTTCAAAATTGTCTTTCTTTTTAGTTTATAGCGCAAAAAATAAAAACCGCAGAGGAGATCAAATACCACCAAAAGAAAGCGCTATTTGTGGGAAAAAAGGATGTCAATTTTGTTTGGGAGCAGCGTCGCACGACCGCACAATTGTCAGTTAAAGCGTCGCAGTGCGAATCGCAAAAAATGCCCCGGTCATTCAGCAGCCAAATCTTCCGGGGCTGAAGTGGTTAAGCTTCAAAGATGGAGGTGGGAAAATGCCCCCTGTTGCATTCAGTGGGCAGTACTTCCACTGAACTGAATTGGGCTGTACCTTGACCGGCCTGATTTGAAGACTCTAGTTATGGCATGGTCTCTGCCTTCCTCCACACTGCTCATAGGCACCATGATTTACCTATACAGCATACAAGCCTAATGGGGGCTCACCTTGTTCCATAGAAAGCAGGCATCCCAAAACATTGGAGAACTTCTTAACACCTTCATAGAGCCTACAAGTGCTAGAAAAAGTTCATACTTCTGTTTCAATATGTTTGCCAAATTTAATAGCTATATGACCAAGGCTCACGCCGAAACGCGTCAGTCGTTTGCTTTTAAAAGCTCAAATGTAGCAAATACATTTTTGCATCAAGGGCTTTGCAGTTGCTGGCTCTTCTCTCTTATATATAATAGCTAAATACCTTTTAACCACTTGACCTCCAGAAGATTTACCCTCTTCCCGACCAGGCCATTTTTTGCGATACGGCACTGCGTTACTTTAACTGACAATTGCGCGGTCGTGCAACGCTGTACCCAAATAAAATGTATGTCCTTTTTCCCACAAATAGAGCTTACTTTTGGTGGTATTTGATCACCTCTGCCATACTTTTTTGCGCTATAAACAACAAAAGACCGACAATGTTGAAAAAAAACCCCCCAATATTTTCTGCTATAAAACATATCCAATAAAAAAAAAGAAAAAAATCAAATTTATTCATCAATTCAGGCCAATATATAGTCTTCTACATATTTTTGGTAAATAAAATCCCAATAAGCTAATATTGATTGGTTTGCGCAAAAGTTAGAGTGTCTACAAACTATGGGATGTTTTGGGTTTTTTTTGCTAGTAATGGGGGCAATCAGTGACTTATAGCGGGACTGCGATATTGCAACGGACAGTTGGACACTAACTGACACTTTTGACACTTTTTTGGGGACCAATGACACTAATACAGTGATCAGGGCTAAAAATATTTACTGTCACTGTACTAATGACATTGGCTGGGAAGGGGTTAAACATCAGGGGCGATCAAAGGGTTAACTGTGTTCCTAGCCTATGTTTGAGTGTACTGTGGGAGAGGTGCTTTTACTAGGGAAAGACATGGATCCTAGTCCATGCTTTGCAGAGACACAGGATCCATGCCTTCCCTCCTGTCAGAACGGCGATCTGCCTTGTTTACATACAGTAGGCAGACTGCCGTTCTGCCTCTGTGCTGGATGACCGGCAGGTGCCGATGGACATTGAGTCCGCGGTACCCGCAGATCAGCTCCCGCTGTGCATGATCACAGCGGGAGCGGGCTGCCGGCGGCGCGCACGTGCGCCCCCTACATGGTGGTTGTCGGATTACGTACTAGGTTCATGACCCCGCACAGCAGTGACACCTTGCCGCCGTATATGTAAGTTATATGGTCGGCAAGTGGTTTTGCAAAAAAAAATCATACCATTAGCCAGGCTCCCTTAGCAGTTGGTCACCTATGATCCAAATAGGTATTGTTTACTTTATTACTAGTGAGTGGAATCAGCCATTCAACATTTCATTTCAATTCTGATATTCTCCTTCAGCAAAGAGTGACAGTGACAGATGCCCAGAATCCATGCAACTACAGTAATTGAACTTGCTGGAGATCCCAACCATGGAGTTGCCAAACCTTGCCCCCCCCCTTTGCAGCTATAACAGCCTGCACTCTTCCGGGAAGCCTTTCCACATTATTTTGGAATGTTTCTATAGGAATTTGTGTCCATTTACCCAAAAAAGCGTTTGTCAGGTCAGGTACTGATGTTGGATGAGAAGACCTAACTGTCAGAAATCAGACCGAGACAGAAGTACAGTTAAATCACACTTGTTTAATAATAAAAGTAAAAAGAACAATTGTAGGCAAAACATAGCCAAAGTTCAGTAACCGGAACGGATAGTCAGCCAAGCCAGAAGTCAGGGATCAATGGAGTGCAACAGCAAGCAGGATCTGGAGCCAGAAGGGATGTCAGCAAAGCAAGTCTTTAAACAGGAACGCAGGAGATCTGGATCAGGAGTCTTTGTGATGTTGACCAAGACGAAGGCAGAGATCCACTGGGCTGAACGGCTTAAGTAGGCAGGACTGACGAGCAGGATATCATCAACAGCTGAGTAACTGTGGAGAGATAGGAGCTGGCAATTAACCGACAGCTGAGCGGCCAGCTCAGAGAAGGAACAGGCTGAGCCCAGCCCTGACACTAGCTCACCATTGTTGTTCCAAACCAACCCAAAGATGTTTAGTTTGTCTGAGGTCAGAGTGTGTAAGTCACTCAAGTTTCTCCACATCAAACTCATCAAACCATGTCTTTATAGAATGGACTTTGTGCACAGGGCCACAGTCATGCTAGAAATAGCATGTCATGGTAGGAATATAGTGCCTCATTGTTGATATCAATGAGAAGAATAGTGCCCTGTTGATGGTGTCAGTTGGGGGAAAGGTGCCCCATCATTGGTGCCAGTTGGGGGAAAGGTGCCCCATCATTGGTGCCAGTTGGTGGAATAGTGCCCCAAGGGCCAGATAAAGGGCAAGCAAATCCGGCCTACGGGATGCAGTTTGGAGACCACTGCTTTAGAGTACTGCTTTAAATAAGATACAACATGGATACTAGTCTTAATTCACTTTAGTCTAACGGTTGTTTTCTCTTTCCTCTTTCCTTCTTTCCGTATTTTGAATATCTGCGATTTCACTCAAGCTACATCCTGCAGAAAAGGGTCATTGTGACCCAAAAGATATATTTGGTTTTGAGTGATAACACATGTCTATCTACTCCAGATTTCACAATCTATCTAATAGCATAATTAATGAGTTGTTAGCACCCTAGAATGCCTAAAATACGCCAAAAATGTATTATTAATGATTATGGGAATAAATATCACTGCTTAGGACAATAAAGACAGAGACTGCTGAACGCTGGTCTTATGTCAGTTTCTCTAGCATTATTTACAGTACTTTGGTGAACCACTTCCGGACGCCGATATACGTCCTAACTTTGAAGAGCTAGCTGCTGCCATTAACCCGGGTATCCTCTTCTTTGGCTGGCGGTCCGGTTTCCGATAATAGTGGTCTCTGCGGCGGATTCGCCGCAAGATCACTTTTAACGGCGGCGGGAGAGGGCCCCCCCCCCTCCCGCCGCGCTCCGGTGCCCTCCGCCCCTTACCGGAGCCTTCGGCATTGGTGGAAGCGATCGGGTCCTTCTGCTGGCTTGGTATGGAGACGAGTGAGCGGAAGATGGCCCCCACCCGTCTCCATACCATTGCAGAGCGGAAGCGACGTCAAAACGTTACTTCCACCCATACTGTAGCTCTTAAAGGGCCTTTTCTTTTTTTTCAAATGACAAAATGTTTTATTGTATTTTAGTGTAAATATGAGATCTGAGGTCTTTTTGACCCCAGATCTCTTATTTAAGAGGTCCTGTCATGCTTTTTTTTTTCTATTACAAGGGATGTTTACATCCCTTGTAATAGAAATAAAAGTGACACTTTTTTTTAAAGAACAGTGTAAAAATAAAAAATAAAAGGTAAAATAAATATGAAAATAAAATAATTTTTTTTTTAAATGTGCCCCATCCCGCCGAGCTCTCGTGAAGAAGCGAACGCATACGTGAGTAGCGCCCGCATATGAAAAAGATGTTCAAACCACACATGTGAGGTATCACCGCGATCGGTAGAGCGAGAGCAATAATTCTAGCCCTAGACCTTCTCTGTAACTCAAAACATGCAACCTGTAGAATTTCTTAAACGTCGCCTATGGAGATTTTTAAGGGTAAAAGTTTGTCACCATTCCACGAGCGGGCACAATTTTGAAGCATGACATGTTGGGTATCAATTTACTCGGCGTAACATTATCTTTCACAAAAAAAAAAAATGGGCTAACTTTACTGTTGTCTTATTTTTTAATTAAAAATTGTATTTTTTCCAAAAAAAGTGTGCTTGTAAGACCGCTGCGCAAATACGGTGTGACAGAAAGTATTGCAACGACCGCCATTTTATTCTCTAGGGTGTTAGAAAAAAAATGTATAATGTTTGGGGGTTCTAAGTAATTTTCTAGCAAAAAAAACTGTTTTTAACTCGTAAACAACAAATCTCAGAAAGAGGCTCGGTCCTTAAGTGGTTAACTCTTTTCCTTCTAGGACACGTGTGATATCTAAATTTATCTTTGACAAATCCACATGTGTTTCCCAATTTAGTATATGATACAACACATCTCATGGAACCCCCTACTAAAATGAATGGCTCTAATGTAATGCTTGTGGGGAGGTGCAGAGTGGTGCAGTGGCAGTAAACACACAGAGTCCAATTGTAGAGAACAGAACTTGTATTAATGCAGAATCCAGTAATACAACAAACCCGACAGGAACACTTATGGCAATATCAGCAATGTGTAGCAGAATAGGTCTAAGAAGTGCCGGCAGCGTGTGTCTTGAGGGGCAGAATGCGGCCTAGCCGGTCCGAGTCCAATCGGGGAGGTCTCCAGAAGGATGGCGTGTCCCAATCCTTTCCCTACTTACCGGTAATCACTGTCCCTGTCAGATGGGTGACCTGACCGTACACTACCCACATGTGTACCAAGCCTGGGAGCCAGGGCCTTAACCTCTTGCCGACCAGCCGCCGCAGTTATACAACGGCAGGTTGGCTCGGCTGCGCGAATCGCCGTAGGTGTATGTCGGGTTCGTGCAGGAGATTCTGTGGATCCAATGCAATACTCCCAATGCACACGTTCCTGCATAAACGGCTGTATCTTAGATTGGGTGCTGAAATGACCAACGGCTGGAACAGACTGCAATCTTTAGAAGGAAGTGTCACCAGCACACCAGGATCTCCAAAATTGGGTCCAAAACTTTAATCACATAGTAACAAAAAAAATAAATAGAAGCAACGTTTCGGAGCCACGCAGGACCCCTTCATTAGGTCACATGCCTGATGAAGGGGTCCAATTGGATCCAATTTTGGAGATCCTGGTGTGCTGGTGACACTTCCTTCTCAAGATTCTGTGGAGGCGAGCCTGCGCGCCCATTGGCCAGCGGGAGAGCCAATCAGCGGGTCTGGCGAACTGGATGTCTGCCGGCCATTGGCCGGCGGGGGAGCCAATCAGCAGGTCCGGCGGACTCGATGTCCACCGGCCACCCGCGATTGTTCCCCGCAGAGACAGAACGGAGATCTGCCATAGTAGACAAGGCAAATCTCCGTTCTGTCAGGGGAGATCACACAGATTTTATCACAATGATTTAAGGGGGGAAAAGTGCGTGTTAAATACAGTAAATTTTCTAGCAAAAAATGTGCTGATTTTAACTTGTAAGCAACAAATGTCAGGCGTGGATGGGATAAATATATATACATGATCCTGCGCACAGCTGCCGCAGTAAAACTGCTATAGAGCGGTCAGCAAGTGGTATGTACATTATCCATATCCTTGGACCATAGGATATATTTTAATGTTTCTAATCTTGAATCGGAAATACATGCACAGGTAATTGTGAGTTTGGAACCACAGGCAACCTTTTGTAATTTTAATTTCTATTATTGACTTTTGTTACTACAAAAATGTATAAAAATTGAATATGAATGAGATTAAACATCAAAATGTCTTTGTATGCTGTAGTATTAACAGTACCCTCCGTTGGAAACCCCTTGACTTAATAATTTGGAAAGATGGCTACAACATACTGTTGGCCATATAGTCTTTGAATTTCAGAATTTCTTAATTTAAGTGAGTGGGGTGGACAAAAAAATGTGAAGGTTTTATTTTTATTTATTTTTTCTAATGTTTTAATTACATGAATACAGATTAATTTTATCAATAACATATTTACGTCTTCTTTTTATTATTGCAGCTTCAAGCAGCAGCCAGCGAAGCAACAGGAGGAAAACGACGTCAGAAATCTCCGCGAACAACAGACAAAAGACAAAAGGTTTTTTTTTCCCCTACATTCATTTTACTAATTGTGTCTTTAAGCTGTAAAGCGTTGCTTTATGCTGTAAGAAAAAAAAATGTGATTATTTCCAGTGAATAGGGAAATCGATGCCTTGTGTCTGGGAGGCAGGTATGCTTTTCTGTGGCCACAGACGCGAGGAGATCATTGTGTGTTTCGAACCTTGGTAAAGAATTTGCAAGTAAGAACGCGGTGACAATGTGAATGGAAATTCTAACGACTTGTTTCAGTGGTCCTATTATCTCGGCAGTGCATTAGAGTTTAATCTGTGAAACGTGTCAGGCATGGAAGCTTAGGAGCATGCCAATATATATGTTTATCATTTCCCGCACTCCAGTCTCTCTCCTCTCCATCTAGATGTCACCACCGGCACAGTATAGCCCCCATGTCTCGGGTGACATTTATAAAAAGGGCCGCGCTATTGTCCCCAGCTAGGTAAACAGGCTAGTTACTTATTTCGCAAGGCAACCTGCAACTTCTAGATAAGGAGTCGCCTTCTTGAGATAAAGTGCGGACGGCAGTCTCGATGAATACGTGAAATTAAAAGCACATTCAAGCCGGAAAAACCTCAATTCATTTAGGAGCAGTTGGCGTTCTTTAAAGTCTGACTCTGGTTTGGGGGAAGATTTTAGCAGTAAATTCTGAATACCAATACAGTAAAACCTTGGATTGCGAGCATAATTTGTTCCAGAAACATGCTTGTAATCCAAAGCACTTGGATATCAAAGCAAATTTCCCCATAAGAAATAATGGAAACTCAGATGATTGGTTCCACAACCATTTATTCATAAGTCCTTCAGTTTATAGTCCTTATAAAAAGATTATAGCAATGTGACCAGGTTGTGTAACCATAAAATGTCCATCCACAAATGGAAACCTCCACAAGGGGATTAGAAGCAAAATCCAGCAGGAGCCACAGAGTATAAAAGAGAAGAGAGGCGCCTCTAAGTGCCGATTCACACAGGGGCAACAGGACTACAGCGCAACTTTGCAAGGCGACTTCAACACGGCTTCAACGCAACTTCAGCGCGACTTTAAGCAACTTACAACGCGACTTCAAGTCGCCTCCAGGACAGGCGACTTTGGCTGTGGCCAATCACAGAATAATCATCTCTCTGGGAGGGAGGGGTTTGCCTGGGTAAACTAATTTCTTTTCCTGTAAAGTCGCTTCAATATAGATGGAGATCTGACTTGGAGGCGACTTCCATTGAATTCTATGGGTACAGTTTGCCTAGAAGTCGGATTGAAGTAGTACAGGAACCTTTTTTGAAGTCGGAGCAACTTCAGTAGTGTACATTAAGACGCTCTCATTGACTATAATGCATTTCCCAAAGTCAAGCGACTTGGGGCGACTTGAGGGCTGACAAGTCTGATCCCAAGTCGTTGTAGTGTGAACCGACCCTAATGCCGCGTACACACGAGCGTACTTTCCGACGGACTTTCTGAATGAACGGACTTGCCTACACACAATCCACCAAAGTCCGTCGAATTCGTACGTGATGACGTACGACCGGACTAAAACAAGGAAGTTCATAGCCAGTAGCCAATAGCTGCCCTAGCGTGGCTTTTTGTCCGTCGAACTAGCATACAGACGGCGGACTTTTCGTCCGGACTCGATTTCAACGGATAAATTTTAAACAAGTTTCAAATCTAAGTCCGTCCAACTTTTGAGAAAACAAAGTCCGCTGGAGCCCACACACATCGAATTGTCCGACGAAATCCAGTCCGCCGGGCAAAGTCCGCCATAATGTCCACTCGTGTGTACGCGGCATTAGTGTAGCAATAGGCTGCTAAATGTTGTACCTTCATTAAATGTAACCATATTGCTACACTTAGAGGCACCTCTCTTCTCTTTTATATTCAGTTGTGACATGACGCTACTTGTATATCAAGACATCGCTTGTATTTCAAGTCACAATTTATAAAAAAATTTTGCTTGTCTTGCAAAACGCTCTCAAACCAAATTACACTCAAACCAAGGTTTTACTGTATAAATGTTTTCCTTATTTTGGCACATTTATTTTTGCTTCTCCTCCCTCTTTAACCACTTGACCGTTGGAAGGTTTTACCCCCTTCATCACCGTAGCATTTTTATTCAGCACTGTACAACTTTACTGGTAGTACAAGAAGAAATAGCTGCACACCACGGCTGGTTCTTTAATTAAGTACAGTAAAACTTTGGATTGTGAGCATAATTTGTTTCCCGTAAACATGCTTGTAATCCAAAGCACTTGTATATCAAAGCGAATTTCCCAATAAGAAATAATGGAAGCTCAGATGATTCGTTCCACAACCATTTAATTATAGGTCCTTCAGTTTATAGTCCATATAAAAAGATTATAGCAACGTGACCAGGTTGTGTAACTATAAAATGTCCATCCACAAATGGAAGCCTCCACAAGGGGATTAGAAGCAAAAACCAGCAGGAGCTACAGAGTATAAAAGAGAAGAGAGGTGCCTCTAACGCATGTACACACGATCGGACTTTCAAACAACAAAACTGTGGAATTTTTTTCGAAGGTTGTCGGCTCCAACTTGTCTTGCATACACACAGTCACACAAATGTTGGCCAACAATTACGAACGTAGTGACGTACAAGGTGTATGTCGAGCCGATCAAAAGGAAGTTCAATAGTCATGTGCCACCCTTTGGGCTCCTTCTGCTAATGTTGTGTTTGGTGAGCATTGATTCCGAGCATGCATGTTTGTACTTTGGACTTTTGTCCGACGGACTTGTGTAGACGTGATCGGAAAGTCCAACAACACACATTTGTTGGCGAAAAATTTGAGAACATGCTAGCCAACATCTGTTGGCGGAAAGTCCGACAACAAATGTCCGATGGAGCATACACACGGTCGGACTTTCCGCCAACAAGCTCACATCCAACATTTGTTGTCGGAAAATCTGATCGTGTGTACGGGGCATAAGTGTAGCAATATGAGTACATTTAATGAAGGTACAACATTTAGCAACTCACATAGTTGATGATTAAAACAGACACATCTAAGTATGCAGGTATCTGGGGTAAAGAGGTCCACATAGACCGTCCTCCGCACCGTCGGCTCTCACTGCTGTCAGTCTGCAATCATGACCGGGAAGACTACCCTGAAAGCGAGGATTGAACCGCTTGTGGAGCGCAGCGTGGAAGAGATTACATCGATGGCAGTGCGGAGGACGGTCTATGTGGACAGGTTTACCCCGGATGCCTGCATACTTAGATGTGCCTGTTTTAATCATCAACCATGTGAGTTGCTAAATGTTGTACCTTCAATAAATGTAACCCCATATTGATACACTAAGGGCCCTTTCACACTGGGGCGGGGGCGTCGGCGGCGGTAAAGCGCCACTATTGTAAGCGGCGCTTTACCGTCGGTATTCGGTTTTACCCCTGCTAGCGGCCGAGAAAGGGTTAAAAACCACCGCAAAGCGCCTCTGCAGAGGCGCTTTGCCGGCGGTATAGCCGCGCTGTCCCATTGATTTCAATGGGCAGGAGCGGTGAAGGAGCGGTATATACTCCACTCCTTCACCGCTCCAAAGATGCTGCTAGCAGGACTTTTTTTCCCGTCCTGCTAGCGCACCGCTCCAGTGTGAAAGCCCTCGGGGCTTTCACACTGGAGACAAAGCAGCGGCACTTTCGGGTCAGTTTTCAGGCAGTATTATTAGCGCAATAGCACCTGCAAACCGCCCCAGTGTGAAAGGGCCCTTAGAGGCGCCTCTCTTTTCTTTTATACTCAGTTGTGACATGAGGTTACTTGTATATCAAGACATCGCTTGTATATCAAGTCAAAATGTATTTAAAAATTTTGCTTGTCTTGCAAAACGCTCTCAAATTTAGTTGCTCTCAAACCAAAGTTTTACTGTATCTCCAAACGTGACACAAACAGAAGTTATGATTAGGCACAGCATTTGTGTGAAACGCGTCAACCATTAGCAGCCTCCCAGTGTCCTGTTTGTGTCACGTTTGGAGATATTTAATCAAAGGACTCAGGACCAGCTGTGGTGTGCAGCCATTTCTTCTCGTACTGCATATTTTACGGAGGCGAGCCGGGGCAGGCAAATCCATTTTCCACTATTTTAACTGGTAATTGCGCGGTCATGCAACACTGTACCCAAAGTAAATTTATATGATTTTTTTCACACAAATAGAGCTTTCTCTTAGTGGTATTTGATCACCGCTGGGTTTTTAAAAAATTTTTATTGTATAAAGACCGAAAATAAAAAAAAAAAACTATATTTTATACTTTCTGTTATAAAACATATCCAATAAAATCAAATTTCTTCATAAATTTAGGCCGAAATATACTCTGCTACATGCCACAAGTGCTGGCAGTGGTCAAGGGCTGATCCTGCTAACTCTGTGTTTTTAGGGACACTTTTCTATTAGAGACACTATTACAGTTCTGATTGTGATCAAGATACTGATTCGTACAGACACTATACTAGTAATTGCAGTGTTCAGGAACTTATAGGGGTTGCTTTACTGAAGGCAAATAGACTGGGCACTTTGCAGTTGCTCCAGAGCTTAGTAAATGAGGTAAATCTTCGCTTTGTAAAGAGTAGGGCCCTCTTTAACGTGGGGCAAAAGTGGAAGCTGCCCCGGGCCCAATCATTGTTATAAAGCCCAAAGCAGCTGCCCCTTGAGCCCGCGCTGCCTGCAAATAGCATACATGCCTTTGTTTGCTTTCTTTGATCTGTGATGTTGATCTGGTGGGCAGCTGCGATAACCCAGACCTTCCCTCTGTACCTTTAGCCAGCAGCTCTGTGGCTTGTCTGGTGGAGTACACGCAGCTTCGCTGCCCCAAAACTCTCTCTTTACTTACGCTATACAGTGAAATAGAGGGGGCGTCTGTGCCAGGCAGTCACCGGCTTCAGTACACAGGCAAGTAAGTGTACTGAAACCAGTGCCTTCTGGGCACAGACGCCCCTCCTGAGTCCCTAGTCCACAGTATACTGGAAGCTGCCGGAGGTGACGAACGAGGTTCGAGACCCATCAAGTAGGGAAAAATCTAGCCAGAGCCTGTGTATACAAACACAGATGTCTTTGCTGTGATTGGCGACAGCTGATTAGCAGATATACAGCCATAATCATTGGCTGTAACCTGCTGACAAACTCATGATGTGTCCAATCACAGCACAGGTCAGCAGGGAGCGCGCCCAAAAAACAAGAAGTACATTGCAGCGTACAGGTAGGTCGCTGTGCCGCCCACCCGCCGTAAATGTACAGTGGGCGAGCGGCAAGTGGTTAAAAATCCTACAGCATATTACGATCCACTGTCAATAATCCAGCCCAGGAAGTGTTTAGCAAACATGGCGAAATGGCGAAATGTTTGTGGACAAATGACCATCACATCTATACGAACTTGTTGAATATGTACCTTTGGCCCAAATTAGTTCCTTCACTATTATTCAAATAAAGCGTGTTTGCAAATACAATCCTTTAGTTCTTTGCCTTTCCTTTCATAATCTTTGAGAGGTATCATTCAGGGTCTAGATCAGAGGTCTCTAAACTTTCTAAACAAAGGGGGCCAGTTCACTGTCCTTCAGGCTTTAGGAGGGCCCGACTGTGACCAGTGGGAGTAGAAAATGCCCCATCATTGGTTTTAGTGGGAAGAATAGTGCCTCGTTGTTTGTATGAGTGGGAGGAATAATGCCCCATCGATGGTGTCAGTGGGAGGAAAAGTGTCCCAAGGGCCAGATAAAGGCAAGCAAAAGGCTGCATATGGCCCCCAGACCACAGTTTGGAGACCACTGGTTTAAAAAGTTAAAACTTTCCTCTGTTTAAAATATTTTCACCCTAGAAGGATCTCAGAGCTCGGCATATGAGAAATCACATCAAATAAAGCAATAATAACATGCACGATCTAGGAGGCTACAGCTCTGGTAGGTTTGGTTTACAAAAACCGAGAGAGAGTCACGTACATCAAGCCTTCCCACAGCTAGATGCAGATGGTAGTGAATGAGACAACCATTGGAAAATATTGGTGGGGGGCAGTGGAAGCTGATCTCAGAAGCAAAGGTCTACAAGGTGACAGGAGAAATGTGGAATCATTACACTCAATACTGTAACTAAGGATCAGCCAAGTCCTGGGAATGTTCTAAAGATACACTGTTTGCTCAAAGGTTTGTGGATGCTTGACCTCACACCTATATGAGCGTGTAGGACACAGGTGTCAAACACAAGGCCCGCGGGCCGAATCCGGCCCTCCAGGCCATTTCATGTGGCCCTCGCACCTCTCGTGCAGCTGCAGGAGAGCTCCAGCCCTCCTCTGGTCCTCCTCCAGACCCCTACTTTCTGCTTTCAAACAATGCATCCAGCTTCTTCCCAGCAGCAGCATAAGGAAAGGGGGTGCACTGTGATGTTAGGGAGAGTAGGGGACTCAACTTCTGATGGTGGGGTGGCTCTTGACATTTAATGTAAGGGGAGGGGATGCACTGGACATCTAATATTACAGATACAACCGGCCCTTTTGAGGACAATCATAATGCTGATGTGGCCCACGATGAAATTGAGTTTGACACCCCTGGTGTAGGACATACCATGCCAAAACAATAGGCATTAATAAGGAGTTTCAGCTAAACCATCCTCCACTGTTCTAGGAAGGTTTCCACAAGATTTTGGAGTGTGGCTGTGGACATGTGTTTGTCTATTCAGCCAAAGAACATTTGTAAGATCAGGTGCTGATGTTGGATGAGAAGACCTGAATCTCCCTTGCCATTACAATTCACACCAGAGATGTTCAGTAGGGCTGAGGTCAGGACACTCACGTTCTTCCACACCAAGCTCATCGAACCATGACTTTAAGGAGCTGGCTTTGTCTATAGGGGCACAGTCATACTAGTACTTTGCTACAAGGATGAAATTGCACAATCATCTAAAATGTTTTTGCGTGCTGTAGCATTACTCCAACTGGAAACACCTGAACTAAAAGATTTGAAGTGATGTACTCATAAGTTTGCCCATTTAGAATAAAGTATAACACATATATGGAATAAAAAAAAAACAGAATGCAGGAAGACGCACCACACAGTATGGTATATCACTACTGACAGTAAGCCTAACAAGACATAAACCAAATGAAGAGTCTGACAGGTGTGAATACCTATGTATGCCACAAAAGCATGGACACTAGCAGGTGAAGTATTGCTTGTAGGCAGGTGCAGTCTACTTTCTCCACTGCAGGTGGCGCTCTACTGCAGAGGCATTGCAGAGGGAGAGGAAGTCAAGAAGAACATGGCTTCTCTATGATTTCCTGGGTCACTGGGGAAGCTATCCGATTGGATGCTGCCACCCCATATGACTCTGGTGGCCATCTTGGGTCAGTCAGGACCCTGGCTCCCAGGCTTGGTGTGCATTTCACATGTGGATAGAGTAGGGACAGGTCACCCATCTGTCAGGGACAGTATTAGTTGTAAAATAAGACAAAAAGCAGCGCCTTCTAAGTGTAGCAATAGGACATTTAATGGATTAAAATAATTATGGAAGCTCTCACAAACGAGCGATTATTATTATTCCAGCATAGTGTATAGGGATTGTAGTGCATTCAGGAGCTAGGGCACATCATTCTTCCTTAGGTAAAAATGGAGCAAGGGTGGTGAGCTGGATCAAAAAGTGAGGTCAAAAAGGTCAGCTATTTTACCATGTGGTAGAAGGGGGTGGGGGAAAGGGAAATGCAATGGGCGATTTTTTTTTTCTTTTGAAGGTCCACTTTAAGAAAAACAGAGCCTACCAATGGGTTAATCAAGAGAAATGAAATAAAGTATGAGGAATGTGGAGTATATCAAGTAGGATGTGTTGTGTGAGGACACCTGTCTGCCACCGAATACATTAAAGCTGAATTTTTTTAATTTTCTTCCAGTTCTGGCAATGTGCATAAATTTACAGTACAAAAAGGTTAACACTGATTCATAACGAGATGGGGAGAGTGCGTTGCAGATCTGAGACATCACTGCGTTAGCACTGGCCTGGAAAGGAGTCTGTTGGCTGCTTTAAAAAAAGGCTGCAGGGTTGTCGCTACAGCAAGAGGATGGAATATATTTAAAGGGAGAATATAGATTGTAACTATGTACTGTATATGTGAGTGTGGTCAGCTCATTGCAAACAATCTTATGAATTTGTGTTAGTGACTTATAAAGAGGGAATATGTTTTAATGTAGAGATCATCATTTTATGTGTACATCGAAGCAAAGACATTTGCTCATTACATATACTAAAATTCTATGCTTCCTGTCTAGTAGTCCTGCACAATGGTTGTGTCTCACTGATCTTAATTGAAAGCAATAGAATCTTGGCAGTCTCTAATGACATTAAACCCCCACTATGCTTAAGATTAGGAATAATCTCAAGGTTTGGTTTTTCATTGCAAGCCGAACATCATGTATAATAGCAGTATTACTTCTGCTATTACATATGACAGCTTCCCACTGTCAATGGTTGTTCAGGAGGGCACCTGCCGGCATCCTTAACTATAGCAAGCCACGTACCCTGAACATGGTGGGGGAGAGCACCTTGCCAGGGGCTGCTCCTGTAAAGCACCTTGTCCCTATATTAATGCAGACAAAGGGCTCTTCCCCACAACCCTGGCCCGGGGGTTGTAGGGGTCTGTGGGTGGGGGGGGGGGGGTCCTATTTGGAAGCCCCCTTTAACAATGAGGAGGAACCCAGATCCCACCCCTCCATGTGAGTATGAGGTTTCAATGGTTGTTAAGGATGTCAATGTCAATGGTTGTTAAGAATGCTGGCAGGTGCCCTCCTGAACTATAGCAAGCAACATGCCCTGAACATGGTGGGGGAGAGCGCCTTGCCAGGGGCTTCCCCTGTAAAGCACCTTGTCCCCATGTTGATGAAGACAAAGGCCTTTTCCCCACAACCCTGGCCCAAGGGTTTTAGGGGTCTGCGGGTGGGGGGGGCCTATCTGGGAGCCCCCTTTAACAATGAAGGGGAACCCAGATCCCACCCCTCCATGTGAGTATGAGCTGCATAGTACCCCACTTATTACTAAAATAAAAGTTGTAACCTAGCATTAAAAAGCTAAATGTTTATAAAAAAATAAAAAAATAAAATAAAATCCCCAAACAATGTCCCTCAATGTAAATCCTCTGTCAATCATGTCACCCAGCGATGCAGATCCATGTCAATCACAATGCCCGATGACCGTCAACCTGCTGAAAGAAAAGAAAATGCTGCTGTCAAAACATGCCCCGTGCTTATTGTTGCAGGCAGAGTACAAAAATGACAGCGACTTACGCGTTTCGACTGTTAGCCTTAATCATAGCCATCATCCTACTTCTTTCTGTAGCATCTGGCAGTTTCAACTGTTAGAATACTACCACAGAGCATGCCTAAAACTGGACAGGTGGTTGTAGAGTGGTCAGCATAATCAGTACACTACTAGGGACTAATGCTAAAGATAAAAGTTATCAGGTAAGAGGAAGGTATTAGTGCAGGAAATTAACTTTTAGCCTTCATTTTCTATCATTCTAATCTGCCTTTAGTAGCACTGCAGAATTGGTGTAAATTGGCGCTAAACTATACAGTACTGGATATGTGTTATCTTAATGTAGCACCCTCTAGTGTGCTACTAGAATAGTGCAGGCAAATTTATTGGCTCATGGTAAAATGAGTCTTGAATCTGGCTCATGAGTTTATTGCAGGTCAGGCTGAATGACTCATATAGGCAGGTGCCTCCCCTGATTCTGAAAATTAGGAGAAACTTCTAGAAGTTAGTGGGCAGAGGCCAGGAGGGTTGATCTGCAAATCTCAGGCAGTGGCCCTGATATGATGGCTGAGGTGGCCCTTAAGTTTGGACGAGTCATGCTGGCAGGGAAGTCAGGTGGAAGATGGAGTGCTGAGGAGACTGTCGGTGGCCCTAGAGGGAAACCCCTGCCAGGAGGGGCTCTGTCTTAGGCTAGAGCTCGGGCTGGCTTGGTAGGATCCTGACAGCAGTGTGGTTTGAAAGGAGCCTGCATCATCAGCACAGTCAGGGACTTACAAGGGGAAAGACCGCCACATATTGTAAGCCTTTCTGGAAGACAGCATTGAGCTTAAATCTTTCCTTTTCCTTGCCCCGGGAGATCTTCAGTCGCAGCTGGGTGGGCTAGTGAAGAAGCAGCCAAGTGGGCTTGTAGTTCCTGCAGTCAGTAGAACTGGGACCATTGTCTACAGTGGAGTTGGAGTGTAAGCATCCTACAACACTTTGTGCTACTTTCTAAGAGACTGAGAGTTCCTAGTCCTTAAGGAGCTTTTGTTTTTGTTTTTTTTCTTTAGAGACTGTCAGTGTTTGGCAGGGAGGACAGTTTAAGGACTTGTACATAGGGAGGAAGTTGTCCCTGGGTTTTGTTCTTTAAATCAAGTTGGGCATCCCATATATCCCTTCACCCCATCCAAGTTGTTACCCCTAATAAAACATAAAAACCAAGCCAAGGGATGCTTGGATGCAAGCGGAGAATGTGTGTTGCCTGGCTGTGCGGGAGTAGGGGAACCAGTTACTAGCGGCCCCTGTGGGGGTAGTGCTACATTAACATCCGCACAAATTTTATGTATGTAATTTGCCTCAACAGCCTCCCTCATAGGGTCCTCTCCCACATCTGGTCTCCATAGCAGCTGCGTGGGCTGCTATGGCTATTGTTGCACCATTGGTTGTAGTGTTTACTGGATCAGTAGCTCACCTAATGTATGGTGAGAGGGATCCTTTTTCCTCCCAGGTTGAATCTAACTGTGTTTTCCAGGCTTGTCCCCAGTTGACGGCAGAACTCTCCCTAAATGTTAATGTCTTTCTGATAGGAATGGGGCTGCATTGGTCTGGCCATAGGATGGAAGGGACAAGGAGCTCCCATTGATGTGTCCCCTAGGGTGGCATCCCAGAGGTGTGCCAGAAAAACACTATGGGTTTGGGACCCCACTGAGTTCCACTGGCACTACATGCATTTCACCTTTGCTTTTCTTGCACTCGGCAGGTCTTTTGGCTAGACCGGAGCTATTTTTATAGGTCTGCCTAGCGTATCTATTACACTTACACTGTATGTGTGTTTTTTTTTTTTTTTTTTTATTCACAGAGGTGGAGGGTGCAGGTTTTTTGGGGCCTGCCCTGATGTCGGGTAGAGGATATGAACCCCTTGGGTCACTTTTTTTCCCTCAAACAGGGGTCTCTCTTCAGGAAAGCCCTCACAAAGCATTTGGAGGATCAGCTTCAGAAGGTCTCTAAAGAGCAGGGTCCACCTGGCTTTGTCCTAGTCAGACCAAGAGTACATTTCCCCTGTCAGGAGTGTTGAACCCCAGGGTGGATCAGGCATGCAGGCCCTCCCTCTTCCTCAGTGATACCCTTGTGCACTTTTTTCTGTGCTGTGATTTCATGGTTTACTTTTTTTGTTCACAGGAATTGACAAGCACTGCACCACGGAACTGGCTAAGAAAAAAAAAAGTAGCTTGCCTAATGTTTTTGCCTTTTGCCTGGAATTGCTCTATAATCAACAGTGAAGATCAGACATAAGGCATTATTCAGAATATGTAGAAATCTATAAACTGACAGTAAGATAATTAAACTATAAATAAACTGGCATTTAGTAGTATTACAACAATATTTTTTGAACAGTTTCACCATAAGTGATAGCATAATAGAAATTAAAGCAGCTCTTTTGCTTAAAAAAAAATGCTTCTTTGCAAAAGAAGACACTGGTACTTACCTCTGTGGTGGGTTACCTCTTCAGCATTGAACACTTCTGTGTTTGTTGGATACTGGCAAAGTTATTAAAAGAAAAAAGGTGGGGAAAAAAAGATATTGAAGCCTGCAGTAGCAAGGAAACAAGTATATAACTTTGTTCTTCATCCCCTAGGAAAAATGAGCAGTAGTGGGCACTTCCCACTTTTTTTCAGCTTTAACCACTTCAGCCCCGGAAGGATTAGCCCCCTTCCTGACCAGACCATTTTTTGCGATTCGGCACTGCGTCGCTTTAACTGACAATCGCGTGGTCGTGCGAAGTTGTACCCAAACAAAATTGATGTCCTTTTTTTCCCATAAATAGAGTTTTTTCTTTTGGTGGTATTTGATCACCTCTGCGATTTTTATTTTTTGCGCTATAAACAAAAAAAAAACCGACAATTTTGGAAGAAGAGCTATATTTTTAACTTTTTGCTATAATAAAAATCCCCCCCAAAAAATACAAAAAAACTAATTTCTTCCTCAGTTTAGGTCGATATGTATTCTTCTACATATTTTTGGTAAAATAAAATTGCAATAAGTGTATATTAATTGTTTTTTGCGCAAAAGTTATAGCGTCTACAAAATAGGGGATATATTTATGGCATTTTTATTATTATTTTTTTAAAATTTTTATACTAGTACTAATGGCGGCGATCTGCGATTTTTATTGGGGCGGCAGACAGATCGGACACTTTTGACACTTTTTTGGGACCATTGACATTTATACAGCGATCAGAGCTAAAAAATAGCCACTGATTACTGTATAAATGTCACTGGCAAGGAAGGGGTTAACACCAGGGGGCGATCAAGGGGTTAAATGTGTGTTCTAGCGAGTGATTCTAACTGTGGGGGGATAGGACTGCCTGAAGGAGGAGACTGATCGCTGTTCGTACTTAGTATGAACAACAGATGCGTCTCCTCACCCCTGACAGAACGGAGATCTGTCTGTTTACATTGACAGACCTCCGTTGTATGTCTCTCAGGAGCGATCGCGGGTCCACGGTGAACATTGCGGCCGCCGGGCACGTGCTTTGGCTCTGTCGTCACGCGCGCGCACCCCCTAGTGTGCTTAAAGCGGCCAACGTATACCTACGGTCGATTTGCCCAGGGGAGTATAACTGTGGTGGCTGGTCGTCTAGTGGTTAATGTGCATTGACAAGCTTTTTAATATATTTTCTTTGATTTCAAGCAAAAACGCAAAAGTCTGAATTCAGCTTCAGATTTTTTTGGAGGGAGTGAGGTTTTTATTTTTAAACATTTTTTGTCAAATTTTTTGCATGCAACACTTGCAAGTCGCTTTCATTTTATATTGTTCTATCACATAGGGAACCTGTTACCTAAAAATATCTGAACTCTTTTGAATTATTTTATGTCTAGTAACATTCTGATAAGGACTTAAGAAAAAGAACTAGAAAAAGAACTGCTCTTGTAGCAGAGACAAACTCTGAAAATTCAGCAAGGTTGGTTGCTTTGGGGACACCTTATACCATCCTTCCTCAACCAGAGTTCCTCCAGAGGTTATACAGTCTCCAGATGGTGAAGGAGAGGACTTAAGGACCGCTGCTGGCTGGCATGTTTCGAAGGGATACCTTCTTCCTCAGAGCCTTCGAAACATGTCAGCCAGCAGTGGTCCTTAAGTCCTCTCCTTCACCATCTGGAGACTGTCATACCTTGATTAACTGCCACCATTTGGAGGCTTTTACAAAACGAATTATCTTCACATGTTGTGAGTAGTTTTTAATCTGTTTTTACAAACAAATTTACTAAAGGATAATGCACAAGGCTGGTGCGCCCTCTTTTCTTTATTCCCTTTCTTGATTGCTAGGATGCCACTATCCTGGAGGGCAGCAAGGCCTGAGGAATTATCCTTTGAACATTGGATCATCTGGACATTATGCTTATGCGCAAGAGTATTTGTTTGTTCCTCCAGAGGTTGCCAGGGGTTCCTTGATCAATGACCAATTTCTGCCTCTCAGATGAGTAACAACTGACACCATTGATCTTTGTAGCTATCTGGAAAAGCTGGCCATAGATGGTTCAAATCTTGAAATGACTGAGATTTGAACCATCTATGGGCAGGCTGATGGTACCAAATTCTATTGTTGTATGACTTGGGTACAACCAGCCTGTCAGAGTTTTCATGCGATTATTGCCAGTGGCTAGAGCCCCTAGCAATAATCACCGCATGCTCCAAGCAGGGACGGCCATGCCACAAATGGCCTGCAATCACATGCAACAGCATGTGATTGTGGTATGGGCTTGCAGGGTTAAAACAGGTTCTGAGAAGGTGACAAATCATCTATCAACTACCTATCAAATACTCTCTGAAAAGCATTCCACCACGGATCGCTTCTTAGAGGAGGGGCAGCAAGGGCTTCCACATGTGTAAACGAGCCCTTAGTGGGGGGATTCTTCTCAATGATTACAAGTGTAAAGAACATTCTTCAAACTAACCACCTTGCAAATGTACCATGAGCTGTATATCTAGTCATTATTAGATAGGGTCCCTGAGACTGGAAAGCTATTTCAAGGGTTTCCCCATATTAAGAAAAAAAAAAAAAAATGAGGAAACGAAACACTTTCCAAAGTTGGAAATTAAACTACAGTAAAGAAAGTTAACAAGACATAGGAAAACCAAAAGAAGGATGCAATGCATGTGGTTGGAGCACGGTTGTGTGGGCTTACTAGTGTAGCACCCTCCTAGTTAGCATATAGGATGCTAGGCAAATTTAGTTTGGCTTCTCTGTAGCCAGTGGAGCAGTTGTTGATTGCTTTAGCCTGCTCAGGGTTTCACAGGCTGCTGGTCTGATTATTTTCCCCCTGCATTCTAGAATAACAGTGGGAGGAAGGGCAGTCTTATTATTTATGGAGACCCAGCCAATTCCTGGGGGAACTGTGCCCAGTAGGTGGCTGGAGAACCCATAAATAGTCTGAGGCCTGGAGCAGAGTTGAGTTGGTCCAGTCCTACAGGAGGAGCCCCTTGCCTAAGAGACCCCTCCTCTTGGGCAGTTTGCTGGAACGCTTCTGGATGTTCATCGAGGTCAAGAAGGCGACAAATCACCTCCCAACCAGGGCTGTCTTAATGAATTTGTATGCAAATTAGTATGCAAATACAGAAAGTTTTGCCCTTGGGACTTTAAATGAGGTGTGACACTGATATTGATGAAATAAAAACAAATCTGTTCATATACCTGACATCTGTTTGTGGCTACTGTCGATCTTGGGTGATCCAATAAAACTATTTTTTATTTCATCAATATCAGTGTCACACCTCATTCAAAGTTCCAAAATCTCTGTATTTGCATGTTCAATAGGGATGGAGGTGTGCCACGGGGTACACCAGTTTATACATTATTGTTCTTAATCCACAGGTACTCCTGGGCACCGCCCAGGTGCATGAGTGCCCCATGATAATCTTGCGGTACATATTTGCCAACTGCCCCGGATTTCCTGGGACAGTCATGCTTTTTACTAAGCTGTCCCAGGATGGCCAAGTCCTGGGCAGCATCTTGGAACCTGTACTGTGCCATCCTGATCCCAATATTGTGCCCTTCTGATCCCTCCATACTGTACCCTTCTGATTCCCACCCCCCCGTACTGTGCCTTCCTGATCCCAATATTGTGCCCTACTTATCCCTCTGTTCTGTACCCTTCTGATTGCCCCCCCCTGCTCTGTGCCCTCCTGACCCCCCTGTACGTTGCCCTCCTGACCCCCCTGTACTGTGCCTTCCTGCTTTCCCCCCAAGTACTGAGCCCTTTGTGTTGATTAGTCTTTGATTTATGGCATTTTTCCGTATTCTTTAAAATCAATTTTATTGAAAGTACTAATGAATATATGTTTATAGTTATCAACTATTTATACTTTATTTCTTGAGAGTAGGTGCATTAATTGGCCCAGGCTGGTAGAGGCCCCAGTGCATTTCTTTGACCAGGGGCCTGTGATGCTGTTAAGACAGCCCTGCTCCCAACTACTTGTCAAAGGCCCTCTCAAAGGGGCAGCAAGAGCTTCCACATGTGTGAACAAGCCCTTATGCCCTGTACACACGACCGGTTTTACCGTCGGAATAATCTCTGAAGGTTTCTCCAACGGAATTCCGCTCAAGCTGTCTTGCATACACACGGTCACACCAAATTCCAACCGTCAAGAACGCGGTGACGTACAACACGTATGACGGGACTATAAAACGGAAGTTCAATACCCAGTGCGCCACCCTTTGGGCTCCTTCTGCTAATCTCCTGTTTATCTCGTGTTAGTAGAAGTTTGGTGAGAGACAATTCACGTTTTTCAGACTCGTGCTTTTCAGATCGTTTTAACTGCTGTTCAGTTTGTGCTTGTGGGTTTGTATCTGTTCTTCAGTGTGTGCGGTCAGTTCGTATCTGTTGGCCTGGGGGCCAAAAGGCTTCGCAAATTCCAAAAGTTTCTCCAGCATTGACTTCCTCTTTATTTTGTTACCCAGAATACATGGATATTTTATTTTCTGAAAATACTTGCCTATGTGTTTTTCTACAAAATGACAGTTTCTTTGTGAGTAGGCAGGTACATTTCAAAAAGACAATGTCTAATTAACAAGGGACACCAACCTCCTTGAGGTTAAAAAATACAAAATAATAATGTTATTGTGGTAACTTGACACACACAAAAAAAAAATTATATATGGAGATCACTAGAAAATATTTTTTTAATAATCCATAAAAAAGGAGATCTTGATGAAATTAAAAAAAAAAAAAAGATGGCTATAAAAAATAATTCTAAACATTATCATGGAGATCTGGCTTAAACTAAAAGATTATTCATGAGATCACGAGAAATAATAAAGAAATTAATTTGTGAGAACTCTGTGTGAATATCAGCAGCAAAACAATTTCATTATTCTAGCATTATAAAGAACAAAAGTATGCGCTGCAGATCTGTGAAAAGAATTTGCAGCGTGAGGAATGTGCTATCTCCATTACGAATGCTAGTTTTACCACACCGATCGCTTCCGTCTCGTACTTGCTTCTGAGCATGTGTCGTTTTTGGTACAGCAGAACAGCATACAGACGAGCGGTTTTCCCAATAGGAATTTGTTCCGTCTGAAAAATATAGAACATGTTCTCTATCTAAGTCCGTCTGAATTTTCAACGTAATAGTCCAATGGGGCATACACACGGTCGGAATTATACGATGAAAAGCTCCCATTGGACTTTTTCTGTCGGAAATTCCGACCGTGTGTACGCGGCATAAGAGGAGGATTTTTCCCAATGACCATAAGTACAAGGAACATTCTTCTAACTGACCTCCATACTGACGTATTAGGAGGAGTTGTAGATCTAGTCCTTATTAGATGGGGTCCCTGAAATCAAAAAGCTATTTCAAGGGTTCCGCCATGTTAAAAAAGGTTGAGAAAGATTTCTTTATCCTGCAGAAAAACAAATAACTGGTTATCATTGTGCGCTAATGGTGCAAGACTCCGTGATTTGATTGTCTAGCGCCCGGGCAAAGCCTGATCCCGGCAGCTTGGCAGAGTGACCGATTTTCCTTTGATTGTTGATTTTTACGAAACAGTGAAGTATCAGGGTCACACGTTCACAATTTATCATACGGTATATCAAGTATATTGACTGCCTCTCATAAATCATGTATTCATTACCCATTATTGTGCCGACTCCGGCATGTTAATGAGAGAGGTGAAAGACAGCGGTCGCGACCGGCGGAAATTGCACAAAGTAGAAGTATTTAAAGAGGTTCTTCTGAAAAGAGATAAAGTAGATGTAAACCCAATCACTACAATCTGATATACGTTTTAACAAGGCAATATAAATGCAACAGTCTTTTTCCAAATGTTATATCTGTTGCTTTTGTTAAAATAAGACCTGGTGCTCCTGCCATGAAGGCACTTCCTGTTGTAGGGTGACAACGCTCTGTCTTTTCATCCTAATTGTTCTCCTCTGTTGTAACCCTTCTAGAAAAGCAAAGTATCACCAGCACACCTTTGGATTACAAAGAGGATCACTGTTTGCCACCAAACGATGCCACGTTTCGGGGCCACCGATTACTCATCCCACAGGCAGCAGCGACAATCAGCAGTAACAGGCACAAAGGGGTCAATTTCTAAACATTGCCTATGGGAATGCCTCAGCATTTGCACAGCCATTGTGAATATTCCCTGTAGTGTGTTTTATTTGTGCAATTCCTTTAACAACTTGCCAAACAGCCGCAGTCATTATACTGCAGCAGGTTGGCACGGCTGCACGAATCGCCGTAGGTGTACGTCAGCCGCTTTAAGAGCTCTTAGGGGGCGCGTGCGGAGCCGATGCGCATGGCCGAGGGCCGTGATGTCTGCTGGTGACCCGTGATCGCTTCTCAGAGAGGCAGAATGGGGATCTGTCAATGTAAACAATGTAAACAGACAGATCCCCGTTCTGTCAGGGAAGTAGAGAGAGATCTGCTTTTCCTAGTGATCAGGAACAGCGATCTCTCTCCTCCTCCAGGCAGTCCCCTCCCCCCACAGTTAGAAACACCTCCCTAGGTAACACTTAACCCCTTGATCGCCCCCTAGTGTTGGCACTGGCCATGTTAATTAGTGGCTAGGCGGGGTAGGTGGGGGGCGAAGAAAATGCACACTTTTTTTTCACCGCTCTTCACCCGCTTGTGCAAATGAGGCTTAGTTTGCCATGAAACAACTGTTGCATTTTCCTTTGTGCAGGAGCTTTTTGTAATAAAGACCGGTCACTGCTGCTTTTTCTCCTTGTGCAGGGTGACTGGTCTTGTCTCCGCCCCCTCCTGTAGTTTCTGCGCGCTGAGCCCTTCCCACAGCTCTGCACTCTGCACAGGATATGTACAGCATAGTGATGATGTCACTCCTACTTTTAAATGGTAATACACTATATTGCCAAAAGTATTGGGACGCCTAGTCTTAGTCCGTAGGATTCAATATTGAATTGGCCCACCCTTTGCAGCTACAACAGCTTCAACTCTTCTGGGAAGGCTGTCCACAAGGTTTAGGAGTGTGTCTATGGTAATGTTTGACCATTATTCCAGAATCGTATTTGTGAGGTGGATGGGAAGGCCTGGCTCGCAGTCTCCGCTCTAATTCATCCCATAGGTGTTCTATCAGGTTGAGGTCAAGACTCTGTGGAGGCCAGTCAAGTTCCTCCATCCCAAACTCGCTCATCCATGTCTTTATGGACCTTGATTTGTGCACTGGTGCGCAGTCATGTTGGAACAGGAAGGGACCACCCCCAAACTGTTCCCACAAAGTTGGGAGCATGAAATTGTCCAAAATGTCTTGGTATGCTGACGCCTTAAGAGTTCCCTTCACTGGAACAAAGGGGCTAAGCCCAACCCCTGAGAAACAACCCCCCACCATAATCCCCCCTCCACCAAATGATTTGAATTAGAGCAGAGACTACGAGCCAGGCCTTCTCGTCCAACATCAGTGCCTGACCTCACAAATGCGCTTCTGGAAAAAGAATGGTCAAACATTCCCATAGACACACTCCTAAACCTTGTGGACAGCCTTCCCAGAGGAGTTGAAGCTGTTATAGCTGCAAAGGGTGAGCCAACTCAATATTGAACTCTACGGACTAAGACTGGGATGCCATTAAAGTTCATGTGTGTGTGTAAAGGCAGGCATCCCAATACTTTTGACAAAAGTGTATCTAGAAATTCATAGGTTTTGGAGCTCACAAAGTGGATTTATATCCTTTGTGGCTGTTGAGAAATGTATTACAATGAAAGTTTGTTTTTTTTTAACCTGGAGTCCAGTTTTTGATTTGTTTTCCTCCAAAAGGGTTGCTGTTTCCTGACATTGCAGCAGACCCATATTACCCGGATGGTAAAAAGGAAAAAAAAGCGAGATTCATTCTAAAAGTCGACAGCAAACTTTTGCAGACGTGCAATGCACTAAATTACCATTCAGCAGCAGGGAAATTGTTCGGGGACTGTGGAGGAATCTATCGATTGACGTTAATTCAAAGGGGTAACGTAGTAATCACGCCACAATAAACAAGGTCCGACGGTGGGAGGATTAAATGAGATATCTCACAAAGCATACATGGGAAGGCCCCAGGGAAAGGCTGGCATGGACGGGGACACGCGTGGCGACGTTTCATCTCACAAGCCTACGATGACACATATTGTAAGTGACACAGACAATCCTATTATACTTTAAACAGACTTCCTTCACACACGCAGCTAATTCATGTCTGCTGGCTGTGATCAATATTGATTCGCTGCTACAGCTGTATTACACAGGAAGCTGGTGGGGCAAGCTCTGGGGAAGACGCCGGCCCTTGATTGACAGCTCTCATCTTACAGACCTGAGTACAATCCATTTATATTAATGCAGAACTTGTAATAAACCCAAGGTAACAAGGTAACACAGACAAGGACTAAAGAATAAATCTCATCATCATTTCACAGTAAAAACACAATATTCCCTCCATACAATTCCCATCATAAATCATACAAATGATTTAAACCTTATCCTTATGAATATGCTCTGTTCTCATCACCCCTGCAACTTTGAGATCTTCAAATTTCGGTATAAGATAACACCTATCACTTGTATTTTAACTATTTCGGATTTAGGTGTAAAGATTTAGGTTTAAGGTAATACCTATCAATAGTACAGCCCGGAACTGAGTGCAGCATAGGTGTAGGGTTAGCATGACTGGGGTGGGGCTGTGAGGCGGAGATGTAGGGGTTAACTAGTCAGGCAGTGGGGGGAGTTTGGGATACTTTTAGGGGGTGGAGCTTAGGCGCAGTGGTCAGTTGGGAAGAAGAAGGTAGTGAGGAAGGTGAATTTCGGCGGTGCAGGTTAGTTAGTTAGTATGGGGGACGTAGAGCGCTTATTGCAGCAGCTGCGGGAGGAGACGGCGGCTAGGGGGACGGAATGGCTGCAATCCACCATGGCATCTCTGCTTCAGGGTCCCAGCCAGGCGTCCGCTAGCCCGCTCGCCTCCCCGCAGCCCGCGGAACGGCCTCGTGCTAGGAGGTCGCGTCCTCCGGAGCGCTTTAGTCCCACGGCCGATGCGGACAGAGGGAGGACTGGGGCCAGCGTGATGGAAGGGGAGCCGCCTGTAAAGAAGTCGTCGGCGGTGAGTCCACGGACGCGGCGGGCACGGGGAGGGAGCGCATCAGTGGGACCTGCTCCCGCTCCTCCAGCGGGTGAAGAGAGACGGAGAACGGCGGCTTTGGCAGGCTCACCGCCTGGCCGGAAGGTGGCTCGGCGGGGGAGAGAGGCCGCGGCGGGTGACAGCTTGGCAGAGAAGGCGGCCGGGGCCTGTAATCCGGATAGGAGGGGCCGCAGTAGGCCGGCGGACGGTGCGGGAGGATATCGGGGGGACCTTGTCGCTTCACGGTCCAGGAACACGGCGAGGCAGGTTTCGCCAGCCCGGCCTGTAGCCCGGCGGAAAAGTCCCAGGCCTCGTGAGGAGATGGAGTGAACGGCGCAGGGTGATGACGTCACGCCTGGGCGCTCGGCGGCAACGGGGAATCCAGACCAGCGGCCTGGGGAGAAGGAGCATGAGATGGCCGGGAGTTCCCAGGACAGCCTGTCCGAGGGTGAAGTAGATGAGTGGGACACATCAGACGGACGGGAGACGACGCACAGAGCTGGAGGCGCGGCTGGATGTCCGGTGCAACGGATGCAGCCAGGTGAGCACATTGTGGTACCGATTTCTTCTGCTGGTAATACTGCTAGGCCCTCAAGGAGGGGGTCTGTGGGGACAAGAGATAGGGAGGCTGGGGAGGGTCCCAGTGCGGGTGTCCAGTCAATGGGAGCAACTGGGGAACAGGCTGGGGGGATGGTGCAGGTGTTATTAGCAGGTCTCAGGGAGGTGCTTGCGCGCTGTGAGGCTGGCACACGGCCGGTGGGTGGCATTTCTCCTGTGGCTGCGTGGGCGGTGCCCGGCACCTCTATGGGTCAGGGAGCTGCGCCTGCGGCTCCAGGCCCGGTGGTGGCTGCGGGAGGCACAGTGTTGGTGGGGGGCACGAGTGTTGGGGGAATGGGGGTGGCTAGTGCGGGGCCCCCACCGGCAGCGCCGGTGGTGGCGGTCGCAACGACCACAGTAGCTGGGGATGCGGCAGCGGCCGGTAAAGGGTTGGCTGGTGTGGATGGGTTGCGTTTGGCGGATGCTGCCAAATGTGAAGTGTACGTTTGTTTTGAAGGGCCGTTGGGAGCGCACTTAAAAGCAGAGATTAAGGAGCGCATTTGGAAGGGGGAGTATGTTGAAATTTTCTCTTTGTTGCCCTTGGAAAAGTTTAACCTGGACAAGGTTAAGCCGGATGAGAGCAAGAAAGAAGAAGAGGAAAAGAGGCGCTATCGTTTGATTCCTCGTACGTTTGCAAATTGGTTGCAAGCGTTAGCGATTTTGGCGAGTGTGATTGGGGAAAAGGCGCCGGAGAATTGCTCACCGCTCTTCTGTTACCTTGATTCCATCGGGGAAGCACAAAGAGTGTACGGTGGTACGGCATGGCTGCGCTATGATGAGCAGTTCAGGCAGAGAAAAGCGGTTCGTCCTTCGATAAGATGGGATCACAAAGACATTAGTCTTTGGATGAAGCTGATGTCTTCTCCGAGGGGTTCTGTGCCGCCCTTTCAGGGAGGGGCCGGGGGTTCGGGGTTGTCTGGACAACCGGCCGGAGGGCGAGCGGGCTTCTGCTGGCAATTTAATGCGGGGACTTGCAAATTCGGGGCTAAGTGTCGGTTCCGACATGAGTGCTCCACATGTGGGGGCTCCCATTCGCAGTCCAGGTGTTTTAAACAGGGACGAGGAAAGGGAGGGGATGTTGGAAAAAGGGAAGACGCCAGTGATGGTAGGAAGGATGGTTCCCTTTCTAAAGCGGTACCCTGATAGGGATGCGGCCCGGCTGTTGGAATTGGGTTTTAGGGAGGGGTTTCAATTGAATAGTCAGCTCCGGGCGGTTCCGCCTGCGGCTGAGAATTTGAAATCGGCAAAAGAACACGCTGAGGTAGTTACGAAAAAATTGTTAAAGGAGGTGGCGTTGGGCCGGATGGCCGGCCCGTTTAAGGCACCGCCGGTACCGGATTTGGTAATATCCCCGTTGGGAGTGGTGCCCAAGAAGGAGCCGAATCAGTTTCGGCTCATTCACCATTTGTCCCACCCTCGGGGGGGGTCGGTTAATGATTCCATTGATCCGGACCTCTGCATGGTGTCGTATACGTCCTTTGATGAGGCAGTTGCGTGGGTGCAGCGTTTGGGCCGGGGGGCCTTGCTGGCTAAGACGGATATTGAGGCGGCTTTTCGCCTCTTACCAGTTCACCCGAAGTGTTGCCGATTGTTGGGCTGTCGATGGCGGGGAGAGTATTTTGTAGATAGGTGTTTACCCATGGGGTGTGCTATTTCATGTTCGTTGTTTGAGCAGTTTAGTTCGTTTTTGGAATGGGCAGTGCGGGATGTATCCGGCCTGTCCTCTGTCCTACATTATTTAGATGATTTTTTGTGTATGGGGCCTGCAGGGAGCAAAGTTTGTGCATCTTTGCTGGCCACAATTCAGCATGTGTTTGCCAATTTTGGGGTGCCGTTGGCTGCAGATAAAATGGAGGGTCCGGTCACCGAGTTGTGTTTTTTGGGGATTGTAATTGATACTGTGGCCATGGAGTGCCGGTTGCCACTAGATAAATTGGATGGTTTACGGCTAGAGGTGGCGGAGGCCATCAAGGGGAAGAAGATTCAGCTTCGTGGGTTGCAATCGCTGCTTGGGAAGCTGAATTTTGCCTGCAGGATTATGCCCATGGGGCGTGTGTTTTGCCGGCGTCTGGCGGCTGCCACGGCGGGGGTTCGGGCCCCACATCACTTTATTAGGTTGGGGTCGGAGCTTAAAGAAGATTTGAGGGTTTGGGATTCTTTCCTGGCGTCCTATAATGGCCGTTCACTGTGGTTGGAAAAGGCTGTTTCCAATTTTGATATGGAATTATTTACGGATGCGGCTGGGTCTGGTGGTTTTGGGGCCTTTTTTCAGGGTAGGTGGAGCGCCGGGGAGTGGCCGGAGCATTGGAAGGAGGAGGGTTTGGTGCGTAACTTAGCGGCTTTGGAGCTATTTCCCATCGTGTTAGCACTAGAGCTATGGGGTGATGAGTTCCGGAATAGGCGGGTAAGGTTTCATTGTGATAATATGGGGGTGGTACAGGCCATCAATAACAACACCGCGTCGTCGCCACCGGTTGTGCGTTTGCTGCGTCATTTGGTGTTGCTTTGTTTAAATAAGAACTGTTTTGTTACTGCTGTGCATGTTCCTGGAATTGAGAATACCGTAGCTGATGCATTGTCTCGTTTCCAGTGGGACAGATTTCGTCAACTGGTGCCGGAAGCGGACGTGCAGGGGAGTCCTTGCCCAGAGAGTTTGTGGAGCATCGTGTTACCACGACGCAATTGTTGATTCGTAGGTCTGTCTCGGCAACTACTTGGCAAGCATACAGTAAGGTGTGGTTGGAATGGGAGGTGTTAATGCGGGAAGTAGGGGATGATGTTGGTAGGGCGAGCAAGGTGCAGCTACTCCTTTACTTTATAGGATGGAATTTTGAGCAGGGGGTATCGGCGTCATATATGGCTCGCAAGTTGGCTGGTTTGGCGTTCATGTTCCAAATGGCGGGCAAGCGGGATGTTACAAAAGATTTTATGGTACGGCGTGCTATGCGCGGATATCGCGCTGGTCGAGCGGCTGCCGACACAAGATGCCCGGTTTCATTTGCCGTGTTAAGTGAAGTGGTTACACAGTTGGAAAATGTTTGTCGGTCTAGGTTTGAGTATGTGTTGTTCAGGGCGGCATTTATATTGGCCTTTTTTGGGGCATTTCGGGTTGGTGAATTGGTGAGTAAGAATAAAAGGGGGGAAGGCGGTTTGGATGTACAAGATGTACGGGTGCAGGGGGATGCTTTAGGTGTATTCCTCAAGAAGTCAAAGACAGACCAATTGGGAAAGGGGGCATGGGTGGAGTTGAGGTCGGTCCCAGGTTCCCCCTTGTGTCCGGTGACGGCTGTGGGGGAATTCTGTAGAGTTAGGCCTGACGGGGGGGGGCATTCTTTCGTCATGAGGATGGTTCGGCCCTGTCCCGTTTTCAGTTTCAGGCTGTCTTTAGACAATGTTTGAGGGCGACTGGGCGAAAAGCGGAGGAGTATTCTTCCCATTCGTTCCGCATTGGGGCGGCTACCGAAGCGGTTCGTTGGGGTTTGGATGAGCAGGTGGTGCAGCGTATTGGGCGTTGGGAATCAGCACGCTTTAAGCTTTATGTTCGCCCTAACTTGTTGTAGAATGGGGGGGGGGAGGTTGTTGTTTTTTTTTTGGGAACTGTCTTACAGAAGGAGCGTTATAATTGATTTGCTATATTTTCTCTTTGTTTTGTTTCTTGTTTTTCAGGAGCAGCAACCTGCCTAGTATGGATATTTGGACACTCTTATGTCTATTGGGGTGCCAGAAGGGCAGATGTCAGGAAGGACGGCAGGTTGTTGGGTTTGTCGGGGGAGGAAGGGATGGTGCGGTGGATTGGTTTTCCGGGGATGTTGTGGTCTAGGGTTGTTCCGGAAATGCACAGGTTTGCTAGTCTTGATCGCCCTCCGGATGTAGTGGTATTACATGTGGGGGGCAATGATTTGGGCGTGAGGTGTGCTCGGGAACTGATTAGGGATATAAAATTTGATCTTCTGCGACTGCAATCCAGCTTTCCTGATACTATATTTGTGTGGTCGGATATGGTGGCCAGGACAGCTTGGCGTTTGGCGCGCTCTGTGGCAGGATTGAATAGAGCGCGTGTGAAAGTTAACAAAGCGGTAGCAAAATTTTTTGTGAGGAATGGAGGTTTGGCTGTTCGGCACAGGGAGTTGGAGGAGGAGACATGGCGTTTTCTGCGCTCGGATGGGGTACATCTGAACGCGATTGGCATTGATTTGTGGCAGTTGGGATTACAAGATGGTGTGCAGCGAGCAGTCAGAGTTTGGAGGGCGACGCACACGTAAGGTTGTCACGTGTTCGTCCCGTGGCAGTAGGTATTGGGGGTCTTTGAAGGCGGTGATGAGAATAATTGAGGTTTAAAATGGGGGTTGGGCTCATACGGATGTATGGGCGTCCTTTCCCAAAATAAAATGGCAACATTGGTGGTAGAAAAGTTGCATCTGGAAGGATTAATGTGCTTGTCCCTGAGCTTGCGTAATGCATGGCGTGGGGCCTTACATGGGGATACCGATGCAACGAGTTGGAGAAAGTTAGAGTTGGCCTTCAAAGACCTCCTAGGAAAATAAAAGTTGTTATGCTGTATAGTTGGTTTAATGTTATTTAAAGATGTATTTATAAGCATTTAAGTTATATGTTGAAGAATGTTGATATTTCTGGTATTTTTGTTATAATAAAAGGCTGCTATGGCCATTCGACTCCAAAGAGAAGTTTGTGTCGTCTGGTCATTGGGTAAGAAATAGAAAGTGAATAAGTTTGGGTTAACTAAGGGAGCCTCACTATATGCCACATCCCATAGTCAAGTACAGCCCGGAACTGAGCGCAGCATAGGTGTAGGGTTAGCATGACTGGGATGGGGCTGTGAGGCGGAGATGTAGGGGTTAACTAGTCAGGCAGTGGGGGGAGTTTGGGATACTTTTAGGGGGTGGAGCTTAGGCGCAGTGGTCAGTTGGGAAGAAGAAGGTAGTGAGGAAGGTGAATTTCCCACCCGCCCTCCCTATAGGTATCTAGTAGTGTGTTCCGGGAGCTTGGAAGGATAATTTTTGTTTCTTTTAAGGGGTGTTCAATTTTAAGGGTTAGGGGTAATTATTTAAAACGTCGTAGCGGCAGTAGGTATTGGGGGTCTTTGAAGGCGGTGATGAGAATAATTGAGGTTTAAAATGGGGGTTGGGCTCATACGGATGTATGGGCGTCCTTTCCCAAAATAAAATGGCAACATTGGTGGTAGAAAAATTGCATCTGGAAGGATTAATGTGCTTGTCCCTGAGCTTGCGTAATGCACGGCGTGGGGCCTTACATGGGGATACTGATGCAACGAGTTGGAGAAAGTTAGAGTTGGCCTTCAAAGACCTCCTAGGAAAATAAAAGTTGTTATGCTGTATAGTTGGTTTAATGTTATTTAAAGATGTATTTATAAGCATTTAAGTTATATGTTGAAGAATGTTGATATTTCTGGTATTTTTGTTATAATAAAAGGCTGCTATGGCCATTCGACTCCAAAGAGAAGTTTGTGTCGTCTGGTCATTGGGTAAGAAATAGAAAGTGAATAAGTTTGGGTTAACTAAGGGAGCCTCACTATATGCCACATCCCATAGTCATGTTATTTTAACACTGACATCTAGCCATCAATGACTATGAGGACCTGGTTCACCTGCTGGTGGCACTGTGGTTCCAGTATCCACCAGCGGGGGTCTGACTCCCAGAGCCCTAAAATACCCTCCCAGCAGCCAGCATAAGGTGGATACTGATTACTGGGATCTGCTGGCTGCTGGGAGGGTATTTAGGTCCTCCCTTTTTCATGACTCTTGTTTCAGTGTTTTGCTTTGCTACTGTCGGATGCTGTAGCCATTTATCCTGTTCCTGTTTCTGACATGTGCTCTGTACCCTGTATCCTGCTGCCCTGTAACTGCTCTCCTTTGTTAATGGCCCGGTTTTGGTTCCCTTCCCATCTGATCCCTGCACCTCCAGTTTAACATGCTTTTCTGTATTTCCCATGTTGTATATATTGTATATAGTAATTGCTAGTTAAGCTTCTATTTGTTCGTTATTAGTCAGGTATTCTGTCACTGGTTTTTTTTGTTGACTTGTATTTGTATGGTTGCTGTGTGTTGGTGTTTGGAAGGATTTAGTTTCACTGTAAATAAATCTCACTTAAAGCATACTCAGTCTGGTCCCAGTTTCAAGAGTGTAGCCACGCAGATCTGGCTAGCTCTGTTACTGATCCCTGACAATGACACTGTGAACTCATGGCCTATGGCACGGGTGACGGTCCTCTTCCTGAGGGAAGGACACCCAACACTATTTAGGACTGTGTCAATGTGTCAAGTCCATGGGAATGCAAAAAACTGCTTAAAGCATATCAAAGGCAGGTCAGAAGGAGGTCAACCACAGGTCAAAGGGACCCATCAATAAATTCTGAATAGTCTCAGGAGGTTCTCAAACTGATGCCATCAATCAACACAAGCCAAAAGCCCATCAACACACGCCCTTCAACCCTCTTCTTATGGGCCAAGGGCATTATGGCTTCACTATCACCATTGACTTACAGGGGAATGCTGTAGAGCAGGGGTCCCCAACCCCCAGGGCAGTTGACCGGTGCTGGTCTGTGGCCTGTTGATGACCAGGCCGCACAGCAGCTTAGCGCCGACCACTTTATATTACAGTGCCCACTTTAGACCCCTTTCACATCAGTGGACTGATCTATTTTTCAGGTGGACTCGTTCGGAACACCAATTGTTCTCTATAGGGTGGGGGATATCAGTTGACACCTGCCAGCATTCGATCTGGTCCGCTAAAAACAGACGGATGGGGATACATTTGCCATCTGTCTGGCGGATTGGATCGGATGACAAGCGGATGGAAACGGACATGAAGTCTGTTTTAATCCAACCACTCCATAGATATGATGTGAAGGGGAACTGAGGACGCCAATATAAAGAGGGGACTGTGGGCTGAGGATGTGGGTTGAAGGCAGACTCCGTTAATGTGCCCCCCCCCCCAGTCCCTTGGAAAATTGGTGCTGTGAAACCGTTCCCTGGTGACAAAAAGGTTGGGGACCGCTGCTGTAGAGAAAAGCTGCTCTCTACGACATTTAGGGTTCATGCACACTGTTGCTCCTAAACTGACGTTTATGGGTCTTTGGGTGTTTTGTGCCTAAGCCCCTGAACTCTCTTCAATAAAAGTCTATGTTTCCATGCGTGCTTTAAGAGGCTTTTAGGGGCAGCAGCATTTAGAGGCAGTCAAAGCTCCCCTCCCGAATGCAAAGAATCGTGTTCAAGGGAGGAGCATAAAAAACGCCAAACACATAAAATAACAATTCTGGCCAATTAAATACCTGAATGCATCTAAAAGCGTTTCAAAAACCGTGGCTTTAGTCAGTTTTTTCCCTGATTTTACCTGTCAGGAGAAACAACTGTAGCACCCTCTATAGTGTGCTAGAAGTGAGTAGGAAAACCATACTTTGACTCATATTTAAGCTGGTGAGTCTTAATTGGGTAAGGGTTTATTAGAGTTCAGGGCTGGATGACTCACCATGACAGCTCTCTCGTGCCTCACCCTGGTCTAGAAGGTTGGAGAATCTTCTGGAACTAGAGGGTGAGGGTTAGGAGGAGCTGCCATGCATATTTATGAGCCAATCCCCAATAATGGACTGGCAGGGGGCAGAGAATACCTCATAAATAGACATGGGCCATGCCAGCAAGGGCAGTCAGGAAGAAGATGGAGATGCAGTGTTGAGGAGGCTGTGGCCCTTGAGGCAAACCCCCTAGTCTGGGGAGGGGGGTCTGCCTTGGGCTGGGGATTGGGTCCTGAAAGGATCCTGCCAAAACACACTGGAGGAAGTCTTTCCTGGAGGCACGTGAGCAAGAGAGAGGACAGAGGGAGTAGTCAACACTGTGGGGACTAACAAAGGGAGGGAGACTGCCACAGGTTGAACTGGATGGACTTGTGTTTATTTTCAACTTGACTAACTATGTAACTATGTAGCCAGTCTCCATTGAAGACAGAGGTGTGCTTCAGCCTTTTCTCTTGATCTCTTGAAAGTCAGCCAGGTGGGCTGGTGAAGTGTCAGTTGGGTGGACTGGTGTGGAGAGACAGCTAGGGGGTCTGGTGGAAAGTGGCAGCTGCAGCCAGGTGGTTTGGCAGTGCCTGAAGAGGTGGTGTTAGGATCAATGGCTACAGAGGAGAAGTTACAAGCTGTTTCACATCTGCATAGTTGCAAATAGTCCCGAATTTCCCAGGACATTCCCGGGATTTAGACCCTTTTCCTGATTTTAGTGTTTCCTGGGAAATCCCTTTTATCCCGATTTTTTTTCGCCGCCGCTAGAGGCTGCCATTTTTCAGAAGACCAGATGGGTTAGAAACAAGGCTACAATGGAAATAGAGCTGCAGCGCCACCCACCCCCGCCCCCAGTCCCTCCCGCTTCCCGCCATGCTTGGAGCAGTGCTGTGCTAAGTCCAGGCTCCGCCTGTGTCAGGCCTCCTCCCCCTCAGTCTCTGTCCGCCATGTTAGTGTCTCCCGGTCCTGGCCTACTAATCAGGCCGATTCCCGGTGCCGTGTGCAGTGTGTGGGCTCGGTGCCCAGACGTGTGAGGGGTGAGTAGAGGCTGCGCTCATCCTGGCCCGGTGTATGGGAAGGAGACGAGCAGCACGCCGGAGGCTCCCCTCATAGACATGGATGTGCCCCAGGCTCAGCATTGTACAGCATACCGTATACCGGCCATGTGTGCCCAGACTGCGAGCAACACTGCACCGGGAGACTAAATGGGCTGCCCACCTCATCACACTGCATGTGTGTACTACGCAACCCACTGCCAGGGACCCCTACACTGACCTACCTCCTGTCAAAGAGGGAATCCTACACTCCACACTGACCTACCCCCTGTCATAGAGGGGCCCTTACACTGCATACTGACCTACCCTCTATCATAGAGGGACCCCTACCCTCCACACTGACCTACCCCCTGTCATAGAGGGACCCCTACCCTCCACACTGACCTACCCCCTGTCATAGAGGGACCCCTACACTCCACACTGACCTACCCCCTGTCATAGAGGGTCCCCTACACTCCACACTGACCTACCCCCTTTCATAGAGGGACCCCTTCACTACATACTGACCTACCACCTGTCATAGAGGGACTCCTACACTCCACACTGGCCTACCCCCTGTCATAGAGGGACCGCTACACTGCATACTGACCTACCCCCTGTCATAGAGGGACCCCTATACTCCACGCTGACCTACCCCCTGTGATAGGGGAACCCCTACACTCCACACTGACCTACCCCCTGTCATAGAGGGACCCCTACACTCCACGCTGACCTACCCCCTGTGATAGGGGAACCCCTACACACCACACTGACCTACCCCCTGTCATAGAGGGACCCCTACACTCCACACTGACCTACCCCCTGTCATAAAGGGACCCCCACACTCACCTACCCCCTATCATAGAGGGACCCCTACACTGCAACACTGCATACTGACAGACCTGAGATGTAAGGAGGCACTCCGCTGGGGACACTGAGATGTAAGGAAGCACTCCACTGGGGACACCTGAGATGTAAGGAGGGATTCTACTGGGGACACCTGACTACGGCAGGCTAAGTGCACACTCGGGGCTCCCACTGGTTCTGCATTATGGTGAGTTGAACTATTTCATTTTATATTACAAGGTAATAAAAGAAATAATGCGCTTCAATCACCCTGACACAATAACAACCATGGTGCCGGGATGATTGAAGCGCTAACACCAATTGTTTGGAGTATCTTTATTTGCTGATTGTTAAATTTTCTGAAATATACATATTTCTATTGTGGTGTAGGATCTGGGCCTGCTGTCCCTCCATCCCTTTCTTTCTCTTTCTTTCTCCCTTTGTTTCTCCCTCCATCCCTCATTCATCTTAGACTATAACCACACCCCTTTGAGTCACGTACCTTTAAGCCACGCCCACTATCCGCGTAAACCACACCCATTTTCTGTGCGCCACATTTCTTTGCCATGCCTACTAATGCATGCCCCACCCCCTGATTATAATGTGACTCCGCCTACAGCCAACAAAGGGTCCCTAAAATTTTTTTTACAATGTTGGCAACTATGCATCTGTGCTACACAAAAGGGGCTTCGAGTTCCTGCCTGTAATGGGCTATTGTTAATCTGACTGGGAGCCTGTCAGATCAATCAGGGTGATTCAGCTGGAGCAAGAAAGTGAATGTGCAGGAGGAAAGTGAAGGAGATATATACAGTAGGTGTATATAGGAAGATGTCCTGTCCCTGAAGTTTTGCTGAACTTTGTTGAAGTCAAGTGGGCATCCCATAACCTCCCATCCCTATCCAAGTTATTATCCCTAAAATAAAAAAAACAAAACAAAGTCTGTCCTCTGACTCAAGGTGCTTGTGAAATTTTGGTGTGCTTGGCTGTGCCGGAGTGAAGGATCCAAGTTCATCTGCAGCCCCTACGGGGATGTGCTACACAACATTTACAATAAAATAGTGTGCATGAGGCCTAAGGATAAGCCAACTGCTGGAGGAAAAAGAAGAAGAGGATCTGTGACACCACCAGAGTAGACTGAAGACACGTGGAATAAGGTAAGTATAAAGAGTTTTTAGTTTAGAAAAGGGTCAGGGGGTGTTCCAATGGGAATAGAGGGCAAACGGGGGGGGGGGGGGGATTCTAAGATTGGAGTTGGCCTATATCACAAATACAAAAAAATAGAAAGTAGTAAAGCATGTAAAATGTGAAGGTCACATTCAAATTACTTTAATGTTGATACTGCTTTATTAACTGGAAATATGTGTCCACTGAAAAGACATTATATTCCCTATTTAACTATGGGGGTCAGGCTTGGCTGATCAGACAGGACTCTGCTCTGTTATAACATCAGGATGACAGTAAAAAGCACCCGATGGTATTCAGTAAGAGGAGGGAAAACCGGCTGTTCTGCTTGACAGTGGGAGTGGAGTGGCTGTACCCCCAGGGTGGCCAGAAAAGACTGCGAGAGGTATGTGCCCGCCACTTAGATATAGAAAGGACACTATCCTCGTATCACCGGTACTTCTCAGTGAATGGTACATGTTTGTGTTCCACAGTACTTGAAGATGAGTTCCAGGTATGGGTACTTTATACATTGTTACATTGTCCAACTTGGATTAATATAACTATGTATGTACCAGTGGCAGATGGTGTTTTTTTTGGGGGGGGGGGACAACCTCCCCCCGCGCTTGCTCTAGGTAGGCTGGGTCACCCGTACCCCAGATCAGTCGGTCGGTCTCATCCAGCACGGAACTTACCCCATCTAGGTTGCTGGCGGGCGGCAAGCGGTGGGCAGCGGCTCCTGCGTCGATATCCAGCGGGCAGCAGCTCCTGTGTCCTCTCCTCCACTCCTGCATCTCCGCACATCTCCTCCTCCCTCCTCCTCCTAGGCACCCAATAGGATCGCCTGTCCTTACAGCCAATCTGGTGACGGGTCTCAAGACCCGCTTCCTGATTGGCCGGGAGGAGGATCAGTGTGGCAATAGCGAATATTCATTCGCTATTGTCACACAATTGGGTGGGCTCGGAGCGCAGTGCTCTGTGCCCTGAGCCCCCCCCCCCCCCCTATTTTGAAGCCTATTAGAGCATCTGGCTCTAATCACGTGCTTAAAAAAAAAACACAATCCCCCCCCTCACGTGCTTCAAAAAAAACACAATCCCCCCCCATTGCCCATTGGAATCCATGGTCCGGCACCCTGCATGTAGATCAGGTGGCCGGACACATGGATAGGGGGGGCAGCCCCCATGCACCCCTAATGGACGGGCCGCCACTGGTATATACCATACCTGGCCGGTGCCCCTGGAATCTGGAAATCACTGAAGTAGACACCGCTACTCCAGTAATCTCCACAATCTCCTGGGTCCCATGCCAAGTGGCTGGCCTGGTGCCTTGTTGACACAGGAGGGTAACTACTCAGCACGGACACCATTCAAAGAATGCAACACATTCTCTGAATGAATGCAAAGTGTACTCTGATTCGATGAGGTGAAGAGCATGACGACACCCCCCCAGTCTCTACACCTCATCTGAGAAAATAAATAGAGTAAGTAGATACCAAACATGTCAAACCTTAGGGCCAGTTCACACCAGATGCAGTTCCGTGCACTTTTTTTCTGCACTAAGTGCTATTTCACACCAGACGCAGTTCCGTTCAGTTCGGTGCACTTTTTTACTACACAAAATGCATGCACAGTGTTTTCCATGTATTCCAATGGCTCTAGTTCACACCATCCAGTCAGTTTCTGCACTGGGAACTGACTGGAAACTGACTGCATGGTGTGAACTAGAGCCATTGGAATACATGGAAAACACTGTGCATGCATTTTGTGCAGAAAAAAACGCACAGAACTGCACGGAACTGCATCTGGTGTGAACTGGCCCTTAGGCTGGATTCACACCTACGCATTTTTAGTGCTTTTTGCATTTTGCAGATTTGCGCTACAGAACGTGTTCCATAGGAAACCATGGTAAATGGACTGTAGTGCAAATCTGCATAGTGCAAAAAGCACTAAAAATGCATAGGTGTGAATCCAGCCTTAAAGTGGAATTTCACTCTCCCAATCAACCTTGATTATTTTTAATCCTTACTGTATGCATTCACACCTGAGCGTTTCAAAGTCGCTCAAATTTTTACCGCGTTTTTTAACCGCATTTTTACCACGATTTAGCCGTGTTTTTGCCGTGATTTTGTTCAGTTCGCCAATGTAAAAGGCAGAAAAACGCCTGTAATCTGCCCCAAAGAAGCTCATGTTCTTTTTTGAGCTTAAGGCGTTTTCCAGGCGTTTTGCTTCAGGTGACAAAACGCTTTAAACAGGTGCCATTGAAATGAATGGGATTTTGCTTGTTGGGCGCTTTTCAGGCATTTTTTCGGGCGTTTAACGAGCGTTTTATGAGCTGAAAACACTCAGGTGTGAATGCAGCCTAAGGATAGATAGGAAAGTAGATCATTTTTGCTTGTTATAAACTATTTTTTACATTTCTTCAGTTACTTCCAGGTTTCTATGCCTAGGCAAATGATGCACACCTCCCAACTTTTTGAGATGGGAACGAGGGACACCTACCAGCAAAAGTATGCAGGCATAGGACACACCCCTTACCACACCCCCTCAAAGGAGAATTGTACAAAAAAAAAACAAGATTGGTTAAACCCACAAGTGCATTTTTACCACTAATATTCCTTTATATTGGCTTTTGGAATTTACAAATGCAGCAATTTAGAAATTAGACGAAAGCTGAAAACTGGAAAACACTTTTTGAAAGATAAAAAGTGCATTTTATATACATCTATATAGATCAGACGAAAATGAGGGACAAATGGAGAGGAATGAGGGACAGAGGGACATTGCTCCAAATCAGGGACAGTCCCTCGAAATCAGGGACAGTTGGGAGCTATGAATGATGCCATATATCCCAGGAGTCTTCCGGCAGGGGGTGAAAGGAGGAGGGGTTTTCTCAGCTAAGCACTCTCTCCTGCATGCATGCTTGAGCGAAGGGCACATGGATTCCAGGAAGTAAATGCTACATGAATCATTTGCCCTTACTGAAGATCGCCACGGCCAGAAATGCTAGAGGGGTATTTTTCAAAGTGATTTCTAAGCAAAATAAAGCATGGAGACATGGTTGGATGGGGGAGTTTCCTTTGAATATTAAAATTGAAATAAATAGTGTTTTTGGTTTCTTTAGACAAAAAATAGTGTGCTGTCCCTTTAAATCCTATGACGAATAATCAGATCATCCCAGAGCCGAATTATTCTGTGAAACTCACAGTGCAAAAATATGCAAAAAAAGTGCAAATTAAACATGATATGAAAAACACACAAAACATTGTGTTATTCACATAGTGTTTAATTTTCACATTTTTTGCATATTTTTTTTTTTAACCATGAATTTTGGCCCAGAATTGTTGCTCTCAGTCCGGCGCTCACGGCGCAAATTAGATTTAGATACATGTGGTCACTCTATGCTGTGTGGTTGAATTGCAGAGTGTATGGGGGTGCTTTAAAATATTTTTAAATTAATTTTATTTTATATCATTTTTTTAATTTTAAAAAATTTTGTTTTTTTAAGTTTACAGCTAACACAAGGGGAGGGGGGTCCAGCTCCCTATTTAATAGCATGAGCAGGTGACGGGTTCTCTTTATGGAGACATCAGTGGTCTATCAGACCCCCAATGTCTTCCCTGTCCTCCACAGCAGCTAATCAAGCACAGATCATGCTTGTTTAGCTGCATTTTCAGCTACAGTAGCTGGGGAATGACAGCTGTGAAACCAGAAGTGACGCAATACACACACCGCTTTCGGGTTCATTCGTCGAAGGGGGAAGGAATGTTTTCCTATCCAATCCGGCTCTCAATGTAGGAGCCATTTGCCGTTGTCCCAGGCCTGGAATGTTTTTTAGCTGATTTAAACTGAAAGTTCTGTTGGGTTTTATAAGGGACACAGATGACAGCTGCAATTACTTTTTTATTCAATATTTTTTTTTTTTATAATTTTAACAGGGTTACATTCAAATAATAAAGATATAGTAAATATAGGATTACAATTAGTTGAAAATCATTTTTTTAATAGCATGAGAATTCTGTTGGATTGCAGCTGTCATCAGGGGGCAATTTCCCCTCACTTCCTGTCCCAGTGACACCCAGTGAAATTTTTAGATCGTAAGCTCCGTGAGCAAGGCCCTCCTATTCCTTCTGTATTGAACTGTATTGTCATTTTACTGCCCCCCTTATTATTGTAAAGCGCTGCGTAAACTGTTGACACTGTATAAATCCCAGGAAAACGGGTGTATAGGCGCTGCAACCTTCCTACATAAAAGCTTGGCCCGGTGCTCAGACCTTGAGGCTGCTGACACCTCCGACGTACCAGAATAAGGAAAGGGATGGTCGGCACTCAGGATGACATCCAAAATGGTATTTATTTATTAAATATATGTACAAAGGTGTTAAACATCCTACTCGTTTCGGACATTAGTCCTTAGTCATAACTAAGGACTAAAGTCCGAAACGCGTAGGCTGTTTTACATCTTTGTACATGTATTTAATTAAAAAAAAATACCATTTTGGATGTCATCCTGAGTGCCAATCATCCCTTTCCTTATACTGTATAAATCCTGTATAATAATAATAATCAGCTTATCACCAGGGCCATCTTTAACACAGGGCAAAAGGGGCAGCTGCCTGAGGGCCCAGTCATTGTTGGGGGCTCAAAAGCAGCTGCCCCTTGAGCCTTCACTGCCTGAAAATAAGTGATAAGTAAATTCGGGTGGGCCCAAGAAAATGTTTGCCCAGGGTACAGTCAATATTAAAGACAGCCCTGCTTATCATGCGCTTTTATTGAAAGCAGACCACCCCACTCAGCAGTCAGTTTAAATAAAAAATTGGGCCAACATCAGTATCTGCAGGTCAGAAGCAGGTAAGGATCGCCGAAAAAGCTTCCAATGAATGTATACGTTTGCATCGAATTACTCTTTAAAAGTTTTCTCTTAGATTTCAAGAAAAATAGCACAATATCTCAGCAGGATTTTCAAAATAATACCATTACTTTTCTCTTCCCTTTTTTTCCTGCGAGCTGTGCGTGCAAATTTTCTCCAAGCCTTGCGCCAGGCAGGCTGACACCGAGCCTTTCATTCTTGTCCACCATACAATTACCTCTGTGCTAGGGCACCTCTAGCCGAGCCGTGTCACCACATCACAGACAGAGCTCGCATCGCCGGCCTCGCCGCGGAACAATGGAAGAGAGCTGTCGGGTCAGAGATCTCTGCGTTTGATCTAAGTAAGCAAGTCTCGGCTAGAGAGCCAGGCTGGACAACATGAGAAGGCTTTCTATTCTTTTATTGACAATGGGATGCCGAAGACACTGCGTAAGTAGAGCGCCCAGCGCCTGGCAATTAGCAGGCTATTACGAGATTTACATGTTCTTACCGCAGGGGATGAAAGCCATGGGCGAGAGCCAAGAGATGAGTCTTATTGTGGAAGGGACGGCAAATTGGAATCTCCTTTAGAGGCAGAAACAGATGGCAATGCTTCTGATTTAGACTAAAGGGCCACTTAATTGTATATACAGTACTGTGCAAAAGATTTAGGCAGGTGTGAAGAAAAGCTGTAAAGTAAGAATGCTTTCAAATATGCAATTTTTAATTGTTTATCTTGATCAATTTACAAATGCAAAGTGTATGTAGCAGCATCCCCGACTTCCAAAGGCCTAATGGTGACCTTCAGAGTGAGAGAGAGCTGACATCCTTCTTCACAGTGTAATGCAAGTTGAAAAACATGGGCGCCAGTCACTTTTTGGATGCGAACAAAAGAGATTTATTGTCTCTTACCCTGTTTCCCCGAAAAAAAGACCTAGCGTGATTGTCGGTGATAGCTGCAATATAAGACCTACCCCCCAAAAAAGCCCTAGTTAAAGTCCTTGTAGGTCTTATTTTCAGGGTAGGGCTTATTTTCGGGGAAACAGGGTAGGGCTTATTTGGGGGGTAGGGCTTATATTGCAGCCATCACCAACAATCACGCTAGGTCTTATTTTCGGGGAAACAGGGTAACAAGAACTGAGGGAGAGGGTGTTTAGAGCTAGGACACCCTTAGGCAGATGCAATATCAAATGGCAGACTCCGAAAAAAAAAAAATAGGCATACAGCTATACAGGTAGAGGGCCTTTAAGCTGGATGCAGCAACTGTATTTGTAGAACTGCTGTCTCCTATGGCAACTGAACTTTGAACAGTCAACAGAGATCCATATACGTAACTCACAGTAACCCGTAATAGATCTTTTCTCACATCTCACAGTATCTTACTGTAGATCTTCACTCACTGAGCTCCCGGTATCTCAATAGACTTCAAGATCCCAGTAGTCACTGGATCCTCTGAGCTCTTCCACAGCTAACCCGCTGTATACTCCTCAAGCGTCACCCCTGCTAACACACTGGGTCCCTGGCTTGGCACTCTGCTGAAGCTTTCCCACTTGTTTACCATCCCTGGCTAGTGAATAAGGCTGCCCTGGTACTTCTTCAGACTTCCATACACTGGCCTCTGATAACCAGAGTGGTTGTCCCTTAATGGCAACTGTGTCTCCTTTATCTCTGACCTTGACACTCACTTGCCTCTGGTAACAGGAGTGGTCATCCCATGTGGCAACTGCTTCTCCCTCACAGCTGGCAAAGATGTGGTTCCCCATCCGGTGGAACCTCTACATCTTGGTTGGGCCTCCAGCTGCCCACGTTGCTTTTCTCAAACCTGGATAGGCTTTAGACAGCCTAGCAGCCAGGTGCTCCCCGGGATAGGCCTCAGGCTTCTGGCCTAGCAACCCGGAGCCCTGTGACACACGTCCACCCAGACAGCCGTCTGGGTCGCACAGAACAGCGATCCCCTGACTCCTCCCGTATAAATAGGCTCTGCCAGCAGGCCAAGGGGCCGAAGAAATCCCCTGCCAATTGGCTGAAACAACCTATCCACTCCTCGTCTGAATTCACTATGCCCCCTGTCATTCCAATGCCACAGGCATAAATGCCACCTAGTGACAAAAGAGAGAGGTGCATCAAACCCAGAGTTAGGGAAAAATCTGTGGATCCCCTATCAATAAGCCAGGCTAGTTACCACCTAGCAAGCTAAATTTGTTAGTAACCCTGCCTACTACCAGGGTGCTACATGTACCTAGAAGAATTGATGCTGGTTTGAAGGCAAAGGGTGGTTGCACCAAATATTGATTGGATTTGGATTTCTTATCTGTTCATTTACTTTCCCTTTTGTTAATTGATTAAAATAAACTACTAACACTTCTATTTCTGAAAGCATTTTTAGTTTTTTCACACTTGCCTAAAACTTTTGAACAGTAGCGTGTATATATGTATATGAAAAAGGGACTGGGAGCGCAATGCAGTCCCTTTTTGTATTTGATGTATATGTTAGGAGGTGATTGGAGCCCACCTGATTGGTCGATGTGCATTCTGCCTAGCACAACATACAACTCCAATTTTGGTCTGATATACAGTATACTGTATAAGTAAAGGGAAGTGATATCACCATGCCATCCAAGAGAGGAGCCTTGCAGGAAAGGCTAGGTAATTCTGGATGTTCTCCAATCAGGAAATAAGGCGGGGCTTTATCTGACTTGCTGCAGCTTCTAATGCACACTCTGAGAATCACGCAGTGTGCAGTGAAATCAGAGTAAGCGATTTCAGTACAGGAGAGGAGCCTGTACAACTGTGCAAGACTGAAGTGAAGGCCAGAGTTCAGCTTTAGTATTAATTAGATTTGATCATTGATATTTTAAGCTTAAAGCAGGAGTCCGGCGACCAATCTTTTTTTTTTTTTTTAGGTCATTGAGACACTTTGCTAACCCCAAAATAATACTCACAGTTTGGGTGTAATATTTCCGCCTCTGTCTGTTTTCATACTGAAGAATAACTTTAAAAATGTGATGCTGGCTGTTTCCATCTTGCTTGTGGGCATTTGAAGCCCACAAGCATTCATTTCCTGGATACGGTGAATGCTGTTCATTCACAGCTTGTTCACGTGCATGATCATTGTTTCCGCACTGAATCTTGGGAAGCCTGACACTAAGCTCCCAGGAGACAGTGCGGCGCTGGCGAAAGGCAATAAACAAGCCTACTCCCATGGGAGGAGAGACAGGAAGTGCTACAATAAAGTACAATATAAAGGTAATTACAGCGATAAAAAAATTTTCATGCAGCATTTGAACATCTATGCAATTAACTGAAGGGGGTAAGATTAGGTAAAAAATTTGAGTGGAACCCCGCTTTAAAGTGGTGTTCCGGCCGAAATTATACTTTTTGAATAAAAATACCCCTATAATACACAAGCTTAATGTATTCTAGTAAAGTTAGTCTGTAAACTAAGGTCTGTTTTGTTAGTTTATAGCAGTAGTTTGTTATTTTATAAACTTTCAGCAGGCCGTGGCCATCTTAAGTCTGGGCATCTGATGCCAGACTGTATTTCTTCCTGGATTTCATCCTTGCAGATCTCGCACATGCTCAGTGCAGCACAAGCAGTGTAATAGGTTTCAGGTCAGGTTTCCATAGCAACAGCAGTGTCAGAGGAAGTTGCTGCCCCTTCCCAGAAGGCATTGCAAACAGGAAATGATGTGATGGGCCGCGGCCAGGGAGGAGGAAGTGAAAAATGAATACAGCAGATATACAGTAGGTGCTGAGAAAAAAAATAAAAAAATATCCAATTCGTTTACAGTGCACAGTTTAGTGAGGGATGCTGAAGAGTTGTAAAAGTGGGTGGAACTCCACTTTAAAGCTTATAAACTGATGAATGTTAAGAGAGCCAACAAGGAGTTCAGTTTGCTCCTGCTCTCTCTAATAAGATATATGTGCATGTCTCTCCTCTAAATCATTCAGCCATCTGTGTAATCTGATCTTTTCTGCCCTGCAGGTCTATTTCACAGCATAGCTGTAGGAAAAATAGAAAATAACAGTTGGTTTGGAGTTTACAGTTAATTTTTTTTTTGTTGTTCTAAATGAAAGTATAGAAAATATAAACAAAAAAACAAACTATACAATCCCTTAAGGGCACATCCACTAGAGATAAAAAGCCAACTAAATTACTTTAGGTTCTCTGGGATAAAAGTGACTCCATCTGTATCATCCTCCACAATCAGACTTCAATTATCCGGCTCTACTGTTATAGATTTCCACCATACATAAAAGTCGGTGAAACCTTCATACGTTTTTCCTATAAACTATAAACTCATTAAATCAATTTACAGCTAAGACGATAATGAAATGTTATCATTAAAATTCTCAACAATGCCGCCATCTGTTCCCGGGTTTTGTAACACGGTTAGAATGTGACAATTGTGTGGTGGGTAGGAATATCCACCAGTGTATCTCATTCATCAGAGGGGGACGTGTTCTTCCTTACTGGAGGCCAACGTTAATTCTTCTCACTTATTAGAAGTTAGGGATGAGATTTATCAGGGGGGATGCAAAGTTCAGATGAATTAGTTATGTGCTTGTTGAAGGCCTAAAGCAGCGTAAGTAACACGTTTGTCCTTTTCTTTCTGTGAACGTTGGTAAAATATTAATTTACACTCTTGTTATTTTACACTTTGACCATTGTTACTCCCTACCAACAGTCTTTTGCTAAACACATAATCAGTGTGCCGTCAACCCGGCTGTCTTGATTTATGTCAGGGGTGCCCAAACTTTTTTCAAAGAGGGCCAGATTTGACGAAGTGAACATGCGTGAGGGTCGACCATTTTGCCGGACATTCTTTGAACCATTAAAATTTGGTCTAAGTGTGTTCATCAGAGGCACTAATACACTGTCCAAAAATAATTCTCTTGCCTTTGTGGCTGTGTGTGGTGAAGAGATGGCGTGTTATTTGGAGATATATATATATATATATATATATATATATATATATATATATATATATATATATATATATATATATATATATCTCTGTTGTGGCCCCCAATGAATCGGAATGAGCTCGGGCGCATTATTTGGATACACCGTATTTATCGGCGCACCTTCACTTTAAGAGGGAAGTTTCAGGAAAAAAACTTAAGTTTTAAATGAGGAACTGTGAAGCAAATTAGGGGTCAGTGCCCATCAATGCAGCCTAATCAGTGCCCATCTGCAGCCTCACCATTGCCATGAATGCAGCCTTACCATTCCAATCAATGCAGCCTTATCATTGCAATCAAAGGAGCCTCACCATTGCAATAAATGCAGCATCATTATTGCAATCAATGCAGCCTCACCATTGCAATCAATGCAGCCTTACCATTGCAATCAATGCAGCCTTACCATTGCAATCAATGCAGCCTCACCATTGCAATCAATGCAGCCTCACCAGGGCTGGACTGGGACAAAAATGTGGCTCTGGACTTCACCCAGACCGGCCCAGGGCACAACACATCAGAGTACAGTGCACATCAGGGCACGGTAGAGAGCCCAGCACATCAGGGCACAGCACATCAGGCCACATCAGGGTACAGGGCCACAGCACATCAGGGCACAGCACATCAGGGTACAGAGCCCAGCACATCAGGGCACAAGGCACATCAGGGTACAGAGTAGGGTTGCCACCTGTCATTACAGACGCCGCTGAGTAAACAGGAGATTCTCCTGTATGTAATCTGATGGCACTCGTCCTGCCCCCTCTGAGGCAGCACCGATAAATACGGTATATAATATTTTGGTGGCCCTGGGGGCCACCAAAGATATATATATCCAAATCACCAGGGGGGGGGCGTATTAAATCGGAATGTGGGTCGCGATTCGCCCACGGGCCTGACTTTGGACATGCCTGATTTATGTGATTGGTATGATTCCTGGGTGACCAGGCACTACTTTTATGATCATTCTTTGTGTAGTGGACAGTTGAACTCTATTCTAATATCCATATCATTTCTTAAAAAAAGAATTCCAAGTATGGCATTTTTTCATAGGTATAATAGGTTCATTTTGGACCAGTGTAACTATGCATATACCATACCTGTGGGATCCTAGTGGAAACTGGAAATCACTTTAGTAGACCCTGCTTCTCCAGTGATCTCCACTAGCTTGTCGGTCCTTTGCCGAGAGGCTGCCCTGTTGCATTCTGAACACAGGAGGTCCAGCTGCTCGGCACAGGTGCCATTCAGAGAATGCTTTACATTTTGCCAAAGGATGACCTACCCTCTATCATAGAGGGACCCCTACCCTCCACACTGACCTACCCCCTGTCATAGAGGGACCCCTACCCTCCACACTGACCTACCCCCTGTCATAGAGGGACCCCTACACTCCACACTGACCTACCCCCTGTCATAGAGGGTCCCCTACACTCCACACTGACCTACCCCCTTTCATAGAGGGACCCCTTCACTACATACTGACCTACCACCTGTCATAGAGGGACTCCTACACTCCACACTGGCCTACCCCCTGTCATAGAGGGACCGCTACACTGCATACTGACCTACCCCCTGTCATAGAGGGACCCCTATACTCCACGCTGACCTACCCCCTGTGATAGGGGAACCCCTACACTCCACACTGACCTACCCCCTGTCATAGAGGGACCCCTACACTCCACGCTGACCTACCCCCTGTGATAGGGGAACCCCTACACACCACACTGACCTACCCCCTGTCATAGAGGGACCCCTACACTCCACACTGACCTACCCCCTGTCATAAAGGGACCCCCACACTCACCTACCCCCTATCATAGAGGGACCCCTACACTGCAACACTGCATACTGACAGACCTGAGATGTAAGGAGGCACTCCGCTGGGGACACTGAGATGTAAGGAAGCACTCCACTGGGGACACCTGAGATGTAAGGAGGGATTCTACTGGGGACACCTGACTACGGCAGGCTAAGTGCACACTCGGGGCTCCCACTGGTTCTGCATTATGGTGAGTTGAACTATTTCATTTTATATTACAAGGTAATAAAAGAAATAATGCGCTTCAATCACCCTGACACAATAACAACCATGGTGCCGGGATGATTGAAGCGCTAACACCAATTGTTTGGAGTATCTTTATTTGCTGATTGTTAAATTTTCTGAAATATACATATTTCTATTGTGGTGTAGGATCTGGGCCTGCTGTCCCTCCATCCCTTTCTTTCTCTTTCTTTCTCCCTTTGTTTCTCCCTCCATCCCTCATTCATCTTAGACTATAACCACACCCCTTTGAGTCACGTACCTTTAAGCCACGCCCACTATCCGCGTAAACCACACCCATTTTCTGTGCGCCACATTTCTTTGCCATGCCTACTAATGCATGCCCCACCCCCTGATTATAATGTGACTCCGCCTACAGCCAACAAAGGGTCCCTAAAATTTTTTTTACAATGTTGGCAACTATGCATCTGTGCTACACAAAAGGGGCTTCGAGTTCCTGCCTGTAATGGGCTATTGTTAATCTGACTGGGAGCCTGTCAGATCAATCAGGGTGATTCAGCTGGAGCAAGAAAGTGAATGTGCAGGAGGAAAGTGAAGGAGATATATACAGTAGGTGTATATAGGAAGATGTCCTGTCCCTGAAGTTTTGCTGAACTTTGTTGAAGTCAAGTGGGCATCCCATAACCTCCCATCCCTATCCAAGTTATTATCCCTAAAATAAAAAAAACAAAACAAAGTCTGTCCTCTGACTCAAGGTGCTTGTGAAATTTTGGTGTGCTTGGCTGTGCCGGAGTGAAGGATCCAAGTTCATCTGCAGCCCCTACGGGGATGTGCTACACAACATTTACAATAAAATAGTGTGCATGAGGCCTAAGGATAAGCCAACTGCTGGAGGAAAAAGAAGAAGAGGATCTGTGACACCACCAGAGTAGACTGAAGACACGTGGAATAAGGTAAGTATAAAGAGTTTTTAGTTTAGAAAAGGGTCAGGGGGTGTTCCAATGGGAATAGAGGGCAAACGGGGGGGGGGGGGGGATTCTAAGATTGGAGTTGGCCTATATCACAAATACAAAAAAATAGAAAGTAGTAAAGCATGTAAAATGTGAAGGTCACATTCAAATTACTTTAATGTTGATACTGCTTTATTAACTGGAAATATGTGTCCACTGAAAAGACATTATATTCCCTATTTAACTATGGGGGTCAGGCTTGGCTGATCAGACAGGACTCTGCTCTGTTATAACATCAGGATGACAGTAAAAAGCACCCGATGGTATTCAGTAAGAGGAGGGAAAACCGGCTGTTCTGCTTGACAGTGGGAGTGGAGTGGCTGTACCCCCAGGGTGGCCAGAAAAGACTGCGAGAGGTATGTGCCCGCCACTTAGATATAGAAAGGACACTATCCTCGTATCACCGGTACTTCTCAGTGAATGGTACATGTTTGTGTTCCACAGTACTTGAAGATGAGTTCCAGGTATGGGTACTTTATACATTGTTACATTGTCCAACTTGGATTAATATAACTATGTATGTACCAGTGGCAGATGGTGTTTTTTTTGGGGGGGGGGGACAACCTCCCCCCGCGCTTGCTCTAGGTAGGCTGGGTCACCCGTACCCCAGATCAGTCGGTCGGTCTCATCCAGCACGGAACTTACCCCATCTAGGTTGCTGGCGGGCGGCAAGCGGTGGGCAGCGGCTCCTGCGTCGATATCCAGCGGGCAGCAGCTCCTGTGTCCTCTCCTCCACTCCTGCATCTCCGCACATCTCCTCCTCCCTCCTCCTCCTAGGCACCCAATAGGATCGCCTGTCCTTACAGCCAATCTGGTGACGGGTCTCAAGACCCGCTTCCTGATTGGCCGGGAGGAGGATCAGTGTGGCAATAGCGAATATTCATTCGCTATTGTCACACAATTGGGTGGGCTCGGAGCGCAGTGCTCTGTGCCCTGAGCCCCCCCCCCCCCCCTATTTTGAAGCCTATTAGAGCATCTGGCTCTAATCACGTGCTTAAAAAAAAAACACAATCCCCCCCCTCACGTGCTTCAAAAAAAACACAATCCCCCCCCATTGCCCATTGGAATCCATGGTCCGGCACCCTGCATGTAGATCAGGTGGCCGGACACATGGATAGGGGGGGCAGCCCCCATGCACCCCTAATGGACGGGCCGCCACTGGTATATACCATACCTGGCCGGTGCCCCTGGAATCTGGAAATCACTGAAGTAGACACCGCTACTCCAGTAATCTCCACAATCTCCTGGGTCCCATGCCAAGTGGCTGGCCTGGTGCCTTGTTGACACAGGAGGGTAACTACTCAGCACGGACACCATTCAAAGAATGCAACACATTCTCTGAATGAATGCAAAGTGTACTCTGATTCGATGAGGTGAAGAGCATGACGACACCCCCCCAGTCTCTACACCTCATCTGAGAAAATAAATAGAGTAAGTAGATACCAAACATGTCAAACCTTAGGGCCAGTTCACACCAGATGCAGTTCCGTGCACTTTTTTTCTGCACTAAGTGCTATTTCACACCAGACGCAGTTCCGTTCAGTTCGGTGCACTTTTTTACTACACAAAATGCATGCACAGTGTTTTCCATGTATTCCAATGGCTCTAGTTCACACCATCCAGTCAGTTTCTGCACTGGGAACTGACTGGAAACTGACTGCATGGTGTGAACTAGAGCCATTGGAATACATGGAAAACACTGTGCATGCATTTTGTGCAGAAAAAAACGCACAGAACTGCACGGAACTGCATCTGGTGTGAACTGGCCCTTAGGCTGGATTCACACCTACGCATTTTTAGTGCTTTTTGCATTTTGCAGATTTGCGCTACAGAACGTGTTCCATAGGAAACCATGGTAAATGGACTGTAGTGCAAATCTGCATAGTGCAAAAAGCACTAAAAATGCATAGGTGTGAATCCAGCCTTAAAGTGGAATTTCACTCTCCCAATCAACCTTGATTATTTTTAATCCTTACTGTATGCATTCACACCTGAGCGTTTCAAAGTCGCTCAAATTTTTACCGCGTTTTTTAACCGCATTTTTACCACGATTTAGCCGTGTTTTTGCCGTGATTTTGTTCAGTTCGCCAATGTAAAAGGCAGAAAAACGCCTGTAATCTGCCCCAAAGAAGCTCATGTTCTTTTTTGAGCTTAAGGCGTTTTCCAGGCGTTTTGCTTCAGGTGACAAAACGCTTTAAACAGGTGCCATTGAAATGAATGGGATTTTGCTTGTTGGGCGCTTTTCAGGCATTTTTTCGGGCGTTTAACGAGCGTTTTATGAGCTGAAAACACTCAGGTGTGAATGCAGCCTAAGGATAGATAGGAAAGTAGATCATTTTTGCTTGTTATAAACTATTTTTTACATTTCTTCAGTTACTTCCAGGTTTCTATGCCTAGGCAAATGATGCACACCTCCCAACTTTTTGAGATGGGAACGAGGGACACCTACCAGCAAAAGTATGCAGGCATAGGACACACCCCTTACCACACCCCCTCAAAGGAGAATTGTACAAAAAAAAAACAAGATTGGTTAAACCCACAAGTGCATTTTTACCACTAATATTCCTTTATATTGGCTTTTGGAATTTACAAATGCAGCAATTTAGAAATTAGACGAAAGCTGAAAACTGGAAAACACTTTTTGAAAGATAAAAAGTGCATTTTATATACATCTATATAGATCAGACGAAAATGAGGGACAAATGGAGAGGAATGAGGGACAGAGGGACATTGCTCCAAATCAGGGACAGTCCCTCGAAATCAGGGACAGTTGGGAGCTATGAATGATGCCATATATCCCAGGAGTCTTCCGGCAGGGGGTGAAAGGAGGAGGGGTTTTCTCAGCTAAGCACTCTCTCCTGCATGCATGCTTGAGCGAAGGGCACATGGATTCCAGGAAGTAAATGCTACATGAATCATTTGCCCTTACTGAAGATCGCCACGGCCAGAAATGCTAGAGGGGTATTTTTCAAAGTGATTTCTAAGCAAAATAAAGCATGGAGACATGGTTGGATGGGGGAGTTTCCTTTGAATATTAAAATTGAAATAAATAGTGTTTTTGGTTTCTTTAGACAAAAAATAGTGTGCTGTCCCTTTAAATCCTATGACGAATAATCAGATCATCCCAGAGCCGAATTATTCTGTGAAACTCACAGTGCAAAAATATGCAAAAAAAGTGCAAATTAAACATGATATGAAAAACACACAAAACATTGTGTTATTCACATAGTGTTTAATTTTCACATTTTTTGCATATTTTTTTTTTTAACCATGAATTTTGGCCCAGAATTGTTGCTCTCAGTCCGGCGCTCACGGCGCAAATTAGATTTAGATACATGTGGTCACTCTATGCTGTGTGGTTGAATTGCAGAGTGTATGGGGGTGCTTTAAAATATTTTTAAATTAATTTTATTTTATATCATTTTTTTAATTTTAAAAAATTTTGTTTTTTTAAGTTTACAGCTAACACAAGGGGAGGGGGGTCCAGCTCCCTATTTAATAGCATGAGCAGGTGACGGGTTCTCTTTATGGAGACATCAGTGGTCTATCAGACCCCCAATGTCTTCCCTGTCCTCCACAGCAGCTAATCAAGCACAGATCATGCTTGTTTAGCTGCATTTTCAGCTACAGTAGCTGGGGAATGACAGCTGTGAAACCAGAAGTGACGCAATACACACACCGCTTTCGGGTTCATTCGTCGAAGGGGGAAGGAATGTTTTCCTATCCAATCCGGCTCTCAATGTAGGAGCCATTTGCCGTTGTCCCAGGCCTGGAATGTTTTTTAGCTGATTTAAACTGAAAGTTCTGTTGGGTTTTATAAGGGACACAGATGACAGCTGCAATTACTTTTTTATTCAATATTTTTTTTTTTTATAATTTTAACAGGGTTACATTCAAATAATAAAGATATAGTAAATATAGGATTACAATTAGTTGAAAATCATTTTTTTAATAGCATGAGAATTCTGTTGGATTGCAGCTGTCATCAGGGGGCAATTTCCCCTCACTTCCTGTCCCAGTGACACCCAGTGAAATTTTTAGATCGTAAGCTCCGTGAGCAAGGCCCTCCTATTCCTTCTGTATTGAACTGTATTGTCATTTTACTGCCCCCCTTATTATTGTAAAGCGCTGCGTAAACTGTTGACACTGTATAAATCCCAGGAAAACGGGTGTATAGGCGCTGCAACCTTCCTACATAAAAGCTTGGCCCGGTGCTCAGACCTTGAGGCTGCTGACACCTCCGACGTACCAGAATAAGGAAAGGGATGGTCGGCACTCAGGATGACATCCAAAATGGTATTTATTTATTAAATATATGTACAAAGGTGTTAAACATCCTACTCGTTTCGGACATTAGTCCTTAGTCATAACTAAGGACTAAAGTCCGAAACGCGTAGGCTGTTTTACATCTTTGTACATGTATTTAATTAAAAAAAAATACCATTTTGGATGTCATCCTGAGTGCCAATCATCCCTTTCCTTATACTGTATAAATCCTGTATAATAATAATAATCAGCTTATCACCAGGGCCATCTTTAACACAGGGCAAAAGGGGCAGCTGCCTGAGGGCCCAGTCATTGTTGGGGGCTCAAAAGCAGCTGCCCCTTGAGCCTTCACTGCCTGAAAATAAGTGATAAGTAAATTCGGGTGGGCCCAAGAAAATGTTTGCCCAGGGTACAGTCAATATTAAAGACAGCCCTGCTTATCATGCGCTTTTATTGAAAGCAGACCACCCCACTCAGCAGTCAGTTTAAATAAAAAATTGGGCCAACATCAGTATCTGCAGGTCAGAAGCAGGTAAGGATCGCCGAAAAAGCTTCCAATGAATGTATACGTTTGCATCGAATTACTCTTTAAAAGTTTTCTCTTAGATTTCAAGAAAAATAGCACAATATCTCAGCAGGATTTTCAAAATAATACCATTACTTTTCTCTTCCCTTTTTTTCCTGCGAGCTGTGCGTGCAAATTTTCTCCAAGCCTTGCGCCAGGCAGGCTGACACCGAGCCTTTCATTCTTGTCCACCATACAATTACCTCTGTGCTAGGGCACCTCTAGCCGAGCCGTGTCACCACATCACAGACAGAGCTCGCATCGCCGGCCTCGCCGCGGAACAATGGAAGAGAGCTGTCGGGTCAGAGATCTCTGCGTTTGATCTAAGTAAGCAAGTCTCGGCTAGAGAGCCAGGCTGGACAACATGAGAAGGCTTTCTATTCTTTTATTGACAATGGGATGCCGAAGACACTGCGTAAGTAGAGCGCCCAGCGCCTGGCAATTAGCAGGCTATTACGAGATTTACATGTTCTTACCGCAGGGGATGAAAGCCATGGGCGAGAGCCAAGAGATGAGTCTTATTGTGGAAGGGACGGCAAATTGGAATCTCCTTTAGAGGCAGAAACAGATGGCAATGCTTCTGATTTAGACTAAAGGGCCACTTAATTGTATATACAGTACTGTGCAAAAGATTTAGGCAGGTGTGAAGAAAAGCTGTAAAGTAAGAATGCTTTCAAATATGCAATTTTTAATTGTTTATCTTGATCAATTTACAAATGCAAAGTGTATGTAGCAGCATCCCCGACTTCCAAAGGCCTAATGGTGACCTTCAGAGTGAGAGAGAGCTGACATCCTTCTTCACAGTGTAATGCAAGTTGAAAAACATGGGCGCCAGTCACTTTTTGGATGCGAACAAAAGAGATTTATTGTCTCTTACCCTGTTTCCCCGAAAAAAAGACCTAGCGTGATTGTCGGTGATAGCTGCAATATAAGACCTACCCCCCAAAAAAGCCCTAGTTAAAGTCCTTGTAGGTCTTATTTTCAGGGTAGGGCTTATTTTCGGGGAAACAGGGTAGGGCTTATTTGGGGGGTAGGGCTTATATTGCAGCCATCACCAACAATCACGCTAGGTCTTATTTTCGGGGAAACAGGGTAACAAGAACTGAGGGAGAGGGTGTTTAGAGCTAGGACACCCTTAGGCAGATGCAATATCAAATGGCAGACTCCGAAAAAAAAAAAATAGGCATACAGCTATACAGGTAGAGGGCCTTTAAGCTGGATGCAGCAACTGTATTTGTAGAACTGCTGTCTCCTATGGCAACTGAACTTTGAACAGTCAACAGAGATCCATATACGTAACTCACAGTAACCCGTAATAGATCTTTTCTCACATCTCACAGTATCTTACTGTAGATCTTCACTCACTGAGCTCCCGGTATCTCAATAGACTTCAAGATCCCAGTAGTCACTGGATCCTCTGAGCTCTTCCACAGCTAACCCGCTGTATACTCCTCAAGCGTCACCCCTGCTAACACACTGGGTCCCTGGCTTGGCACTCTGCTGAAGCTTTCCCACTTGTTTACCATCCCTGGCTAGTGAATAAGGCTGCCCTGGTACTTCTTCAGACTTCCATACACTGGCCTCTGATAACCAGAGTGGTTGTCCCTTAATGGCAACTGTGTCTCCTTTATCTCTGACCTTGACACTCACTTGCCTCTGGTAACAGGAGTGGTCATCCCATGTGGCAACTGCTTCTCCCTCACAGCTGGCAAAGATGTGGTTCCCCATCCGGTGGAACCTCTACATCTTGGTTGGGCCTCCAGCTGCCCACGTTGCTTTTCTCAAACCTGGATAGGCTTTAGACAGCCTAGCAGCCAGGTGCTCCCCGGGATAGGCCTCAGGCTTCTGGCCTAGCAACCCGGAGCCCTGTGACACACGTCCACCCAGACAGCCGTCTGGGTCGCACAGAACAGCGATCCCCTGACTCCTCCCGTATAAATAGGCTCTGCCAGCAGGCCAAGGGGCCGAAGAAATCCCCTGCCAATTGGCTGAAACAACCTATCCACTCCTCGTCTGAATTCACTATGCCCCCTGTCATTCCAATGCCACAGGCATAAATGCCACCTAGTGACAAAAGAGAGAGGTGCATCAAACCCAGAGTTAGGGAAAAATCTGTGGATCCCCTATCAATAAGCCAGGCTAGTTACCACCTAGCAAGCTAAATTTGTTAGTAACCCTGCCTACTACCAGGGTGCTACATGTACCTAGAAGAATTGATGCTGGTTTGAAGGCAAAGGGTGGTTGCACCAAATATTGATTGGATTTGGATTTCTTATCTGTTCATTTACTTTCCCTTTTGTTAATTGATTAAAATAAACTACTAACACTTCTATTTCTGAAAGCATTTTTAGTTTTTTCACACTTGCCTAAAACTTTTGAACAGTAGCGTGTATATATGTATATGAAAAAGGGACTGGGAGCGCAATGCAGTCCCTTTTTGTATTTGATGTATATGTTAGGAGGTGATTGGAGCCCACCTGATTGGTCGATGTGCATTCTGCCTAGCACAACATACAACTCCAATTTTGGTCTGATATACAGTATACTGTATAAGTAAAGGGAAGTGATATCACCATGCCATCCAAGAGAGGAGCCTTGCAGGAAAGGCTAGGTAATTCTGGATGTTCTCCAATCAGGAAATAAGGCGGGGCTTTATCTGACTTGCTGCAGCTTCTAATGCACACTCTGAGAATCACGCAGTGTGCAGTGAAATCAGAGTAAGCGATTTCAGTACAGGAGAGGAGCCTGTACAACTGTGCAAGACTGAAGTGAAGGCCAGAGTTCAGCTTTAGTATTAATTAGATTTGATCATTGATATTTTAAGCTTAAAGCAGGAGTCCGGCGACCAATCTTTTTTTTTTTTTTTAGGTCATTGAGACACTTTGCTAACCCCAAAATAATACTCACAGTTTGGGTGTAATATTTCCGCCTCTGTCTGTTTTCATACTGAAGAATAACTTTAAAAATGTGATGCTGGCTGTTTCCATCTTGCTTGTGGGCATTTGAAGCCCACAAGCATTCATTTCCTGGATACGGTGAATGCTGTTCATTCACAGCTTGTTCACGTGCATGATCATTGTTTCCGCACTGAATCTTGGGAAGCCTGACACTAAGCTCCCAGGAGACAGTGCGGCGCTGGCGAAAGGCAATAAACAAGCCTACTCCCATGGGAGGAGAGACAGGAAGTGCTACAATAAAGTACAATATAAAGGTAATTACAGCGATAAAAAAATTTTCATGCAGCATTTGAACATCTATGCAATTAACTGAAGGGGGTAAGATTAGGTAAAAAATTTGAGTGGAACCCCGCTTTAAAGTGGTGTTCCGGCCGAAATTATACTTTTTGAATAAAAATACCCCTATAATACACAAGCTTAATGTATTCTAGTAAAGTTAGTCTGTAAACTAAGGTCTGTTTTGTTAGTTTATAGCAGTAGTTTGTTATTTTATAAACTTTCAGCAGGCCGTGGCCATCTTAAGTCTGGGCATCTGATGCCAGACTGTATTTCTTCCTGGATTTCATCCTTGCAGATCTCGCACATGCTCAGTGCAGCACAAGCAGTGTAATAGGTTTCAGGTCAGGTTTCCATAGCAACAGCAGTGTCAGAGGAAGTTGCTGCCCCTTCCCAGAAGGCATTGCAAACAGGAAATGATGTGATGGGCCGCGGCCAGGGAGGAGGAAGTGAAAAATGAATACAGCAGATATACAGTAGGTGCTGAGAAAAAAAATAAAAAAATATCCAATTCGTTTACAGTGCACAGTTTAGTGAGGGATGCTGAAGAGTTGTAAAAGTGGGTGGAACTCCACTTTAAAGCTTATAAACTGATGAATGTTAAGAGAGCCAACAAGGAGTTCAGTTTGCTCCTGCTCTCTCTAATAAGATATATGTGCATGTCTCTCCTCTAAATCATTCAGCCATCTGTGTAATCTGATCTTTTCTGCCCTGCAGGTCTATTTCACAGCATAGCTGTAGGAAAAATAGAAAATAACAGTTGGTTTGGAGTTTACAGTTAATTTTTTTTTTGTTGTTCTAAATGAAAGTATAGAAAATATAAACAAAAAAACAAACTATACAATCCCTTAAGGGCACATCCACTAGAGATAAAAAGCCAACTAAATTACTTTAGGTTCTCTGGGATAAAAGTGACTCCATCTGTATCATCCTCCACAATCAGACTTCAATTATCCGGCTCTACTGTTATAGATTTCCACCATACATAAAAGTCGGTGAAACCTTCATACGTTTTTCCTATAAACTATAAACTCATTAAATCAATTTACAGCTAAGACGATAATGAAATGTTATCATTAAAATTCTCAACAATGCCGCCATCTGTTCCCGGGTTTTGTAACACGGTTAGAATGTGACA